>OOFC01050283.1:43683-102126 GCA_900323345.1 Pseudochromis fuscus | reverse complement strand
TGAATTTATTCCAACAGTTTCATGTGGTCCACTCTGACCGGGTCTGATGTGACGAGGCTAAATGTATCGGCAGCACGGAGCTTGCTAGCTTGTAAAAAGCTAACGAGCTTCGTGCCGCCGATACATGAGCCACACCGGTGTTTAAGCCGCAGGGTTCAAAGCGTCGGAAAAAAGTAGCAGCTTATAGTCCGGAAAATATGGTAAATGTCATCATGTTGGTTATTTGGAGCCAGAATTGACCATATTTGGATATGCAGGAAAGAGTGAGGAGGCAGGTCTGACCCTTGAACCTGTGTACATTGACCAATGTGTATGAGACTCAAGTGCGGGTCTTTTCTCATTGGAGACAGGACCTCTTTTTATAACCTCTATAATCTACTTCATGATAAAATGATTTTCAGATGATAAGAAGAATTGACTTCATCTAATGACATCAGAATAACTTGTGGAAAAAATGTATTGACTATTTATTTTATGAACAATTTTGAATTAAAGTCAATAGCATCCAGAGCTTTTTTGAGGCAGCATCTAGTGGCCATTGGGAGCATTAAAACTTTTTGAGTCTCATTTTTCAGCCCTGCTCGCTTTGTCCATTTCTATAAACAGTGTATGAGCTGCTTTCATGAAAAATACCCTTTGATTAAAATGAACAATAATAGATTGCTTGTTGTTAGCATGTCAGTGTTCTCACCTGTACAAACTTCTCTTTCAGTGAAGTCTTGTCTCCATGATAAATGTACGCTGCCCCTCTGTGGTCATTCTCGAATGGTGCACCGATCGCCACATCGTTAAACCCATCGAGGTTTAGATCTACCACCGCTGCAATGGCCGTACCAAACCGGGCGCCACACGGCTCGTTTTTATTAGTGCAGCTGGCTGAGTGGGCGGTACAACAAGACTGATTAACAGGCTTTAAAGTAAACTCGTGCTCGAACTTGCCGTCCTGGAAAAGAACCAAAGCAAAAAAAACAAGATCTGGTCATCAACACCATGAAAGATTATATCAGTGGTTCTGTCAATCCAACCTTCTTATCGTGAATTTCTGTAGAAACCATCATGTTCAGTCATGGTCATTTCAAAGTGTTTCTGTACCTGACTGAGTTTGTAGACGTAGACTTGTCCTTGCTCATCTTTATCTGGACCCATGTACATTGGGGCTCCGACCAGCAGGAGGTCTGTGTAGGAATCTCCATCGACATCAACGGTCTGCAGGACGCTGCCGAAGTAAGAACCAATCTGTACAGAGGAGGCGGGAATCATCTGTCAGTGGTCACTCCTCTGACGTCTGCATGTCCAGATGTTATTCAGAGAAAAGCTACAGACTCCATGAATCTGCAGTTGTAGCAGGAGTTGAATGCTCACAAAAGAAGTTCTTCTTTATGTAAATGATGCAGTACTTAATGTCTCTCATAATTACAATTTTGGGCAAGATCAGAAGACGAGATCCTGTATCTCATAATTACTTAATGTTTTAAGAGAAGAGTGTTGCTATTTCACCACAAGAGGGATTGAATTGAATTGAATAGAATTGAATAAATCTTTATTTCGAATATCAAAATAAAAACAAAATATTTCATAAAAGAAACGACAACCACAAAAATATGCTACTCGAAAAGGAGCAGGTTGAAGTCGAAGACTTATAGAAACCTACCCCCATTGCATTTCAACAACATACATATCTACATATTAAACAATGAATGAGTGAGGGAAACAGTGTTCAGTCTATAGCATCAATACAACTGGATTATACCTTGGTGGATGTTGGTGCTCTCGGAGTGCTTCCTAGTCTCTTTTATGTACTATATCATTAATATTGGGGTTTAATATTATTACTTTATTACAATTTCATAGCATTCACACGAAATTCTGTTACTTTTCAGACTACTGCATCCATTTAATATATTGTCACGTAGATTGTACTTCATGTGTAATTCATATGTATATCTACTTATATGACATATAGTTTACACAGCATGGTTGTTGGAGTTGCACTGTTGGAACATTTTTATATTGATATTTGGACACTTGAACAAATGTGCTTATATTGTGTAAGATGTATGAAGCCTTATACAATAAAGAGAAATATTTAACACTGAACCAGTTTTACAAAACAAAACAATATTTATATTATGTGTTGGTTTCTGTTAGTTTTATTATTCTGCTTTATTAGCAAGTACAACAGCAGATACACAGTTACCTCACAATATAAAAAGAATCTTGAAGTATTATCTTTAGATCTTCTGAGTACTCTGAGTAATGGAGGTTGACAAAAACTCACCTGTTCTCCTTTCAGTATCTGTGAGATGACAATGTTGTTCGTCTCATTTAGACGGTAGATAACAACGCGGCCTGTGTGGTTGTACCGCGGTGCACCGGTGATGTACAGCACTCCGTCGGGGGTGGATGCTGACTGAACGTCATAGCCTGCAGAATCACAAACACACACATTGTGTTAAAGCCAGCTCGCACATACGACATAAACAGGAATCAGGAATACGTCAAAGCAGAAACTTACAATTTACGACGCCACCAGGAAAAACTTCACTTTCTGTTTGTGAGATATTTTTAAATGCCTCTTCAAGCGGCTGTTTACCTCTAACCGCGTGAGGGAAACTATAAAGCACAACTGGGAACTGGCAGGAACACACACCCTCTCAGAGCAGCACACAGCAGCTCTGCATGCTGCAGTCTGACCATTACATATGAACATGTGCCAACAGCTGAGTTTACAGTACGCAATCCTGGGCCGACCAGTGCTCCATCTAATGACATGTTGATTAAATAACTTGATATTAAGATGCTGTGGTTGCTTTAGAGGCCATAAAAGGCAGCAGGATGGAGAGGAGAGTCTGTGTGTATTATTTATGTGACACACACAGACAGGGAAAAGCATCTGCTGTCAAAGTCAGACAAATTACAATCTTTGTCCTCCACACACTGAAAGTCTGCATTTATTCTGCAGCCATAAAATCCCCTAAATGATCTCACTTTACTCTCTCTCTACACTTAACACCAGAAAATATCAGGTCAGATCGATGTCTATGTGAGAGGAAGAAGTTGTTTACTCTCAATATATTATTCAGCTCACTAACAGACAGCTGGAGAAAACCTGGTTCACACCTTGTGTTTCTTTAAAACAATGAATATTCATAACAAAGAAAGCAAGAGATCAAACAACCTCCAACTGTCATCCTCTGATCTTTCCCAAAATTCATACTCCAGTTCATTTTATATTTTATTTAATTCACTCACTACTTATAAAACCACTGCCCTTTTTGTATGATGCTGTAAATATTGTAAAAGTAAAATATGTCTGTATATTTTTATCTTTACTTTGTTTTTTCTATACTATTTTGCACTTGATTCGATCCTGCTGCTGTGACAGAAAAATTACAGAAATAGATAAACTGAAAAATATCCTCAAATTTGTTCCTTGTACCTTATCACTCTAAATAAATTCATATATAATTAAAATCTGCTGAGTAGCTTTTCTATAATGTTGCTAAAACGTGGACAGACACACAGACAAACCAAAGCAAGTGAAAACATGGAGGAGGTAAAAAGTGTGTATAAATATATATGAAATGTATCTGGAATATTTCCCTACCAAAGACATTTATTTGATTCAGAGACTGTCTGTATTCAGCATCCACTCACCGTGGTACCCAGCCAGCTGTTCGTACCCAGCCTCAGTCTTTGGGTCGTGAAATTCACTTTTCCCTGGAACGACTGTTTCTCCAGCAGTATGCATTACGACCGTCCCGTTCCAGTCATACGCTCCCACTGCTCCCAGTAACACTGCTTCCTGAGAGAGAGAGCAGAGCTGATATCAGGGACAGCAGGACATGAGATTAGAGACATCAGGACCAGAGAGTTTTGGAGGAAAACCTTTGACCCTTGTACCAATATATAAGTACTGACATATGAGTACTTAAATCTGTACTTGCATGAAGCTCAGTTAATTTCAAACTCAAGAAGCTGTTGGGTAGTTAAATCTATGTTTTTAAAAAGTATTAGATTTAATGAATACAAAGTATTTTGAATCCTAAACATAAATGTTCAAAATTATTACATTCAAATGTCTACCTTTGAAATGTAGTGGACATGACTAGTAAAGTACAAGCAGAGTACAAAGCTATAAAAAGTAGGGCATTTCTATAAATATATTAAGTCATTGTCCACCACAATACAAACATTTATGGTAATCTAATCAAGTATAACTATGAGGAATAAAATAAAACAGATCAGAATAACCCTTTAAAAAACTTTTATCAATCATCTGTAGTATAGAGGAAACCCAGTTATCTAATAGGAAGGGGAGGGGGTCACACAGGACATAACGTCGATCATTAGTCACAAAGAACTGCATCAAGTGGCTCTTGCCCGCTAACGACCGTTAAAGAGCGGCGTCACGTGTTTGGCGCTCAGCGGTACGACTGTCTGGTTGTGTTAAGTTGAATGAGCCACTTCGGGCTCAGAGACGGTGACAAACATGAGTCAGGAGCAGGAAGAGAGGCGTAAACAAACATAGGAAATACCTACTGAATGAATTCAAGAAGTGTGCGAAGGGGCAAAAAACAACACCCATCTGATTCAACCTCCCTCATCGTCTCTCTGTATGTGTCCTGTGTTTGTCTTTTCCATCTATTTCATGTCAAAGCAGCAGCGTGAGCAGAGAGGACAGAGAAGAGTCTGTCTGGAAACGTCTACTGACCGAGGTGAATCACCAAAGGGCTGAAGATGCACCAGAGATAACACCGTGCCGTGTTTGGACGGGTTCAGTACATGAGCAAACCTCCACGCCAATGTATACATGTGCACGCAAGCACATGAAATAATCTGAACGCCGACAGGCTCGTAAACTTTGCAGCGATCTAATGATATGACTCACTCAACGGTCACTCGGTTCAGTGTGGTTAGTCACTACATTTAACTTTGCAGATATGGTATTCGTGTATCCTTCAGACATAAATAATTGGATTGAGACTTACTTTAGAAGTGTGTGCACTGAACCCAGTTTGGGACATCTCCATCTCAAAGGAGGAGGTGAAATTTCCAGTAGTAGCTGAAGAAAGAAAAGTTCAGTTTAGTTACATGTAAATAGTCAGCACAAGGTTTTGTCAGGACCTCATCATCGCAATTCTGATTAATCTCTAAATCAAAATATGTGTTGAAAATCTAAATAAATTTGTTTTCAGTCCACTGCCTAATCAAGACAATAGTTGTAGCTTACATTTAGGACACTAGACATAGCAGCCCTCTAGTAATCAGAAGTATCAATGAAACCGATTACTACAAGACTCAAGCTTCACTCGTCTCTTGTATAGAAAGCAGAGGTAGATAACCATAAAACTTTGGATTTGTGATTCAAGTGTTTACCTTCCAACGCGAAAATCCTGCTCCCCAGTGCGTCCACGATGTTCAACAAAGCAAACTCATCAGACACATTGAAGAAGTGGTCTCGTAACGGCGGACTGGAGATCGACTCAATCTCTTTGATAAACTTCTGCACTTCTTCTGGAGTTTTGTTCTGACGATTGTAGTCTCCCAAAACCTGGAAACATCAAACATTAGTAACATCATCACAGCTGAAAAGTTACAACCAGGAAAGGACTGAAATGACTCGATAATTCTGAGGATACTGTTCAGATCCTTCACTTTGATTTTATTTTTTTACTTTTTCCATTGTATTCGTAATTATATCTTAAATGTCACAACAGTTTGAAGAGTGGCTGTATGTCACTACATTTTGTGTAACTACTGTACTTTAGATACTGTAAACATGAATAATAAACACCTGTTTTAATGTATTGTTAACAGATGTATAATATCTGAAAACTACAAAGGTTTGTACCCACAGCGATGCCAAACCTCTCGATGTCATCCTCCTCACAGTCCCCGATGACCTTGTTTAGTTTATGGAAGTCATGTGACTCTCCATCAGTCACAGTCACCATGACTTTCTTCACCCCTGGTCGTGCACCTCGCTCCGGCATGAAGGCCTCCTTCCTGATAGGCACAAGATTTCAAAACCCAGTCAGAAGAATGTAGCTTCAGTTACTTGCTATCTGTTAGTCCCCACCATAGACTGTACATAGAAATGAATGGATGATGGACAAGTGTGAGTTCCAGTGAGACCAGATCTGAACCCCAGTCTCATACACATTGGGCAGCATCCTCAGGTTTAATGATCAGACTTGCTTCTTCCCTTTATATCCAAATATGGTCACTCCTGGCTCCAGAGAACCAACATGGCCACATTCAAAATGTGACTCCACAAAACCATGGGTGATGTCATGTTAGGTTTGTCCATCCTATATTCAGTCTATGGTCCTCAATGATAGAAATGAGGTGGACAAGTGAACAGAAACAGTCAGATTTCAGCTCAGCTTTCACTCCAAGATTTAAGCTTTGAAAACATCCACAAAGCAGAAAAATTAAGACCTGTTTCTAACTCCATTGTCCAGCCGACTTGAAATGTCAGTTCCCTGTAAATGTCCATTAAACTGCACCAGACGACGATGACCTAATCGTAAACTGAGGCCCACTGCTACCAGACTCATTAAAAAAAAAACAGAGAGGGGCTGATGTTGTGTACCTGGCAGTATCAATGGCGAGGAAAGTATTGGTCTTGAAGCCGGTCTGCTGAGGAAGGTCTTTGACGAACTCCAGCAGATCAGGTGTGTTGTCAAACTGGCTCAGGTTGACGCGGTGAGTCACAGTCTCACCATAGGACACAATACCCACCTGGGAAATACACACAGATATACACGTTTTTCTAGCGATCCTTCATTAAATTTACTTTTCACTTCTTCCATGTTCCTCTCTGCCCGGCCGCCCCTCCCAGACAGTCTGCAGAGGATGTGGCTGCGCCTGCTGGGGTTGATATGACACAATGTTCTTTATTCAGAAGGCAGAGGACTTCAACAGCCATGGAAGATGTGACTTTTTAACCACCGCGCTCCACAGCGAGGAGACTTTCCAGTGGCTTCTCCTGTGGAAAACTCCACAAGCTCCACGCCAGATCAATGTAACCATAATAAAAACTAATCACGCGCTCGCAGGGCCATCCAAGACAAGAAGACAGAAATACACTCAAGGTATAACTGAGTGAGACACAGGCTGAAATTACTTTAAAGACTGTAAATGTCTGTTTTACGAGGGACATCTTACAGTTATTCTTACCATCAGCATCATGTGGAAATTTCCATAATGGAGAGCACTTAAGTCATTAAATATAATATGAAAAGCTGAGTTGGCAGCAAATAATATATTCCTTCATTCATTCTTTTTCTGTCACATTAATGTTATGTAACCAATTTCTTCCATGTATGAGTCTAAAATCTTATGTTGAACATTGGGTATGGCCACATTTTCAAAACAACCTCAGTAATTTTTAACAGAATTTTATTTTTTTGCCTTTATAATCGGTTCATTCATTCATGCAACTGACTTGTGAGACTTTAGGTCCAATCTCAATTTTTTCAAGGAAGCGGATCAGGAAGTTGGTGATGCTGGACCAAGGGTAGATACTGTTGGATCCATCCAGAACCAGCACGATGTCCAGCTCCTTGGCACACTCTGGAACAAAGACAGAAATGATCGTCATCACTTAAAGGGAAAGTTTTCAGTGTCTCTGTGCAGTAAGAGTCACTCTGAAAGCTGACACTGGATATATTTTACACATTATTTATCCTTTTCTAAAGATGGATGGCTGGTCTAAATAAACACACCGAGCAGCTGATTTCTCTTCTCCCAAGAAACACATCAGATTATGTAACACGTCCAGTCTTCTTCCTGTTTGCCTGTGCCCACAGTGCACACACTAGGTCCTCATCAAAATGTAATAATGTGGAGAGCAGTGGTTCACAGTATGTGTGTGTGGAAAAAAGAAAAAACAAAACAAACATGTTTCAGGCATTTTACATCTTATCATGATCCTGGAAACAAAACAAAGACAAAAATCTGAAGAGGTCAGTGTGGGTAGACTTGCTCTGAGGGGGTCACACGTAAACACTAGTTTGCTTTAAGGGGTAAAAAAAATTTGCAACCCGTGATGTAAATGATGATAACGCAAAGAAAAGAGTAAAACAAAACGCCTCCATGACTAACTGATGAGGTGCAAAGAGGTGAGAGGTGGTTCAATATTTAGGGGGTCAACTGGAGTTTACCAGTCCTGAGATCTGGTCTAGTGAGCAGTGGTTTCAAGTTTGATTAAACACCTTCAAACTTCACGCAAAGACCCAAAAAGTTGTGTTACTTGAGGCAAGAAAGCCAAACAACTACAATCCTGTAAACTGTCAGTTATGATAAAACCACTTTACTTGGGAGACACTGATGCTCTGAGTCATTTTAATGTAATTTTACAGGTCTGTAGTACAAGTCTACAGACATGTTTGCTTCGGGGGAAATAAAGGCAGAAAATGTGATTGTGACAGAAGGAGAGAAATGGACTGTTCACTGTTTACTCTCCACTTCTTTGTGGGCTGTTTCCTTGCAGGGAAACTGAGAGCAGGCGCAGGACGCTGTCTCCTAACTTGGGCATGCAACGCAGCTGAAGGGCTGGGCCGGGGGGTGGCAGACAAGTTTACATTAAGAAGAATGCTCTAATCTCCCTCTTCGCTCGGGGAGTTTGATGTGGGGGTCTTGGGTGGTACTACTGAGAAGAGTAGATTATCATCTCTTATCCCCAGACAGACAATTTGTACAGAGGCGTCACGTCCTGCGTACATGTGCTGCGTCTCACTCTGTGACAGGCTGCGTACCTTGCACGGCCGGTGCCACGGAGTTGAGGACCTGGAAGGAGGAGCTGACGTTGGCGCAGACTCCTGAGATGAACTGCTGCTTGCCGCACATGTAGCCGTACTGAGGACCACACGCCTGTGGAGACAGGACACACACACACAAACAAACTATGAGAAAGTGAAACTCACAGGCTGTGATTGGTTAGTTTTCCAGAGGTGGTTCAAGGATACTAAATACAGAAACCAAGAAAAGGAAAGAACTACTAAAACGGAGGATTACACAAAGACTATTAAAAACCACCCGGGATCCCTTTAGACTGTGTTTCTTCTCTACAGAGAAACAGGCGGTGAGGAACCAGGGTTTTAAAAGAGTAACTGGAAAATTGATCTATTAATCTTTTGGCCTCATTTCCTTAGGTTTCCCTGCATGCTCCACAACCTCAGGGCTTTCCCTTTTATTAGGACGGAGTTGTACAAGATGTGTACAGTTGTGGCTTTGAGAGGCTGAACTTTGGCATACTTTCAGCTAACTCCTGTCGGTACGCTAACATGCTCACAAGGATAAAGTTGTAACAAGATGATACTTTATTAAACCCAAAGAGAAGATAACCACAGAAGTAAACAGAAAGTAAAGCTGAGGTGGAAACAGACTGTACACAGACATAGACAAAGCAAACATGACATCACCCACTGGGTTGTGGACTCTCGTTTTAAGGCAGGAGATCAGCATTTGAACGTGGCCATGATTGTTGTTTGGAGCCAGTGAGGAGGCAGGTCAGACCCTTGAACCCATGGTCACTGCCCAATGTGTACGAGACTCGATTTCAGTGCTGCTCATTGGAGATCAGACCTTTGATCAAGCTCACCAGACCCCTAAATCATCCTCTTTTTGAAGCTTGATGTCTACTAAATGATTTTCAGATGGACCAACAGATCGCTGATAAGAAGAGCTGACTTTGGCTAATGACATCAGAACGACTTGTGGGAAAAATGTATTGACTAAGTACTTCAGGATTGAAAATGACTATGGAGCTAGAGTTTTTTGTAGGCAGCATCTAGTGGCCGTAGGGAGTATTGCACTTTTTTGCACTTATTTCTGAGCCCCATTTGCTTCGTCTATTTCTATATACCATCTGTGAGTTGAAACCCAAGTTTTAAACAAACTGACTGTTAGATGAAAGATTAGCAGAGGATATGGGTTTATCCTCTGGGGACCATTAATGTCTGAACAAAATTTAACAGCAGTTCATATAATAGTTAATGAAAAAATCATTCTGAGCTAAAGTGGCATGACCAAAAATTTGAACTGCAAACATTCAGGGAACATGTAAACAATCCAGTTGGTAATTATAATGTGTTGACAAGTGTCACTAAAGGAGCACTTTACTCTCTCCATCAGCCTGATTCAAAACCATCAGTTTTTGTATTCATTTTGATGAGCGCTGAATTCTTGAATACAAACACAGACTTGGTGTTGAGGAGTTACGTTCACACGTCATGTCGACCACATTAAGGGTTCAGTTCCTCATGCAGCTGGACACGATCACTGTATTTTCTTTCTCAATTTTTCTTGGACCACTTAACAAGTTGCATAAACGCTATTTCTTGGCTCTCGTGTCTTCCCATGCTGTTAATCTGATCGTCAGGTAGAAATCAAGTATTTGCTGGAGATCCCAACCATTGCCCCACATATTCATACATTTGTGCATGTGTACAGTTGATTCACAGTATCCTGTTACATTCCCAGGACATGAGGTCTGAGAGTGTCCAGTCCACTGAGCTTCCACTGAGGCCAAAGATCCAGTGAACATATACTTGTTGCCCAGTTTCTTGCAGGAAATATGTCAAGTTCAGTCCTTCATTTTTTTTTGTTTGCTATAGAAAATATAGAACACTTCCTGCTCACCAGGAACCCTCCGTTGGGATTGGTCACCAGCGTGGTTCCCATGGTCATGTTCTCCTTTACTTCGCGCAAGTTGGGAATGGTTGTGTTTTCTAAAAAAGAAAAAAAATGGATGAATAAACAGAGTGAGATAAACAGAAAGTCGCACAGAGGAAGAACAGCTGGACAAATTCCTTTCTTTCATTTTCCCACAAGACAAGAGCCTCTCGCCCCATTTCTGATTTCCTCCTGTCCTGAAGATGTAGTTTGTTTCATTACTTTACTGGGTGTGTGTGTGTGTGTGTGTAGCTAATGATATTAGCAAAGGAGCACAAATATTTTGGTTATAAATGCTAAAGTGGAAAAAACAGAGGAATTGAATCATTAAGCAATCACAACATGTGGCTAAAATTAGCAGCAGTTGCTTCATCCTGTGGATCTGATTGGAGTTTTTCTCTCTGAGGGATCCTGTCGCAAGCACTTTGACATGCCTTTTTAATTTTGACTCAAACTCCCCATGAGGACATTTTTGATGAGAAACAAGTTTTGAATGTGACATTGTGCAACAGTTAGCAGT
Source organism: Pseudochromis fuscus (assembly GCA_900323345.1). NCBI lineage: Eukaryota > Metazoa > Chordata > Actinopteri > Pseudochromidae > Pseudochromis > Pseudochromis fuscus. Next base: position 90,923 of record OOFC01050283.1, on the reverse strand, counting down.
TAGTGAGTCTCTTTTTTCATTTCTGTGTGGTTTCAGAGCTTTTATTTCTCTACGTGTCCTTCCTTTACTTCCTGCCCTCAAGCTCACTCGAGTATATTAAACTAGAGAGGGCACTGGGGATGGTTAGGACTCTGCTGACCTTTGTATTACTCAGACAAACTTTTTATTCAATTATTATCATTACTTCTTTTTACCCAAAACAAGTTAACTAACTATGTGTTGGTACATTTAACCAAGGAAGATTGGTGTTTTTTACCCAACATCTTGTTGTTTTTACTCACTATGGTTGTCTTCACTGTGCATTTTCTTGTTTTTAGTTGATATTTTGTTGTTTTCCCCAACATTTTACCCACTGGAAAAAAAACCAACAACTCATCCTACTGGGTTAAAGTAACTCAGCATGTAGTTAGCCCAACATATAACCCAGTTCTGTGTAAAAACAACCCAGCATTTTTTATTTTGTTTATTTTTTTTAGTGTGGATCCATTTTTAAATAACTGACATTGAAGAGGAGGAGAGGAAATATGAGGAGAGAGCGAGAGAGGGAGGGGTAGGACATGCAAAACAAGCCTGAGTTTGAACCAGGAACATCGTCCAACATTGTATTTGTAAAAAAAAGTTAGTTTGTAAGGAGGCTTTTCCTTATATGTTAACTATCTGATAAAAGTCAGCGACACAAATCGAGATCCTGCACCTCATGATACATCCACGTGGGACTGGAAGCAGCTGTGGAGGAGAATACACACTTTGTCCTCAGTGAACCACATCGTCTGATAACCAGCAGAACAAACACCTATCACACAATCCCTCTCACTATGGTACAACAAGGTCAAAAGCTAGTTTGTAAAAGTAGTGGGTATGTTTTGTATGGAGTTGTCATATTGTCAAACAAAATTATCCTCGACATAAATGGTACATGTGCAATGTGATTGTGTGTACCTGGTGTTTTTATTTGCTAATCTATAAGATGAGTATGGTGAGCAGCAGAAGACATGCACCATCATTATGTAGTTCTCCAGTGTGTAACTTCAGTCTGAGTTTGCAACAGATTAAATTCATTGTTTGTCATTTGGATTCAATTTTCCAAAGGGAATGTAAACTTATTGCAGAACTGTTTAGCAGACAAAACCCAAAATCATGGGTGTTGCTACTTTCTCGCCAGTATTTCATTACACATAATAGACACGGCAAAACAAGCTTTCAGTTTCACTGCTCGGATGGAAGTGTGATTAAAAATTACAACACCACACGAATTTATCGTCGCTCGTTATGGTTTGGCCTCATGGTTTTGTCTGCGCTGGAAATGTGTAAACCCAGCATGGAGACTGCCAGACGAGGGCGGCGTCAGAGGGCAAGGAAATGCAGCAGTGTCTCAAGAGTAATGGATGATTGACAAGCCCGTGTAACATCCTGCCGGGTTAGTCCTACTCAAGAAGGGTCTCTTTAAATATCCACAAAGGTCACAAACAGGTCATGCACTTACTAAGTCATACCCATGGACTATATATTGATTTGAGGAAGCCAGGATTTGGTATTTGAACGTCACCATGTTGGTTGTTGGTTGGAGCCAGAAGTGACCATATTTGGATATGAAGGGAGGCGTGAGGAGGTGGGTGGGACCCTTGAACCCGAGGAAACTGCCCAATGTGTATAAGACTCAGTTTCAGGTCTGGTTTCATTGGAGGCTTGTCGATCAAACTAACCATGCCTCGAAATCTTACTGTTTTTGTTGAGTTGACTTTACCTAATGACATCAGAATAACTCGTGGAAAAAACGTATTGACTGAGTCAGCATCTAGTGGCCATTGGGAGCACTGCACTTTTTTGCACTTCGGCATTGGCCTAATTTTTGAGCTTTGCTTCGTTCATTTCTGTTTACAGTCTGTGGTGCTACTCAGGACTTATCACTTTAAATATCCACAAATGTAACAAACAACAAGGGTCATGCAGTTGCTGAGTCATTCCTCGCTTTTCCTTTAAATTCAGACAACAGGGATGTTGATGCAAACCTCTCCCCATTTGTTGCTGAGTGCTCTGGCTCCCACTGCAAATCTAAATCAATTCCCAGTGGATGTTTTCCAGACTAAACTTCAGTTTGGGAGACTGAAGCTTTTGCCCGTCTAGCTCATCCAAGATAAGACAAATACAGCTCTCTCCACTGGTGAGTGGGAGAGTGTAAATTATCGCCACTTAAAGCCAATGATTTACCAACAGTAGACAAACTCTTACTCCTGTTACTTGATTATTCGAAGGTGTGAACAGCTGTGATGAAGTACTGAGGTTTTAATCTCTGAGCTGAGAGTAGCAGATCTGCTGCACACACTGGCCCCACGTTGTCCGGCCTCGACACACAGACGAGGACTAACAGAGGATTTGCAGACTGCTGACCGGGAGCTAAGTTATGTTTATATGTTTAATTAAGATAAATTGGAAGGATGAAAACTTTAAAACTTGGTTTATTTACTGTCTTCCTGTGCAGATTGGAATCATTTCCTCTCCAGAAGATGCAATCAGATGTGCAGTGAACTTAAACACAGCATTAAGGCTCATTGTATTTGTACATACAGTCGTTAACCCTCCTATTATCCTCGGGGTCAATTTGACTCCACTTAATGTCTCAAAATAATTACTTAACATGATTGTTTTTGCTTAATAGTTCATAACTTTTTGTAATTTACTGGGTCCATAGGTGAGCATAAAATTAACATGAACACAGATGCATGTCTAATTGTCTATTTGTAATATTCATATTACAGATGGTGCATCTCAAGGGGCTATTCCTCTATAAATATAATGTTAAATAAATAAATAAATATTTTTATCCTCCTCACTTAAACATGGATTTATTCCTGGATCCAATCAATACTTCTGTCTGAGTGCTATTTATTATATATAGTCATAAAATCTTGCTGTGACTTGGCTGAGACACATGACATCTGCCTGTTATGACCTGAATGATGTCATAAAGAAGGACCAATAGCTTGACAAATATGAGTTTTCATACGATCAGAAAAGCCTAAATGGGGATAGAGAAAACAGCCACACAAAGAGTTCAAATTCAGGTTTTCTATCCTTTAGCATCCCTCATGTTGCATGTCAACATGTGCTCTGTGCTCCTATTGGTCAGTGTCATGGACAGATTGTGGAAGTTGTCCCATAATATAAAACTTCTGTCGTTCTAGTCTGTGTTGGGATGACATGAGTTGACCCAGATGTCGTCAACAACGGGAGATAAAACAATCAGCTGTTGTTCCAAATACTGATTTTGAGTCTGAACATGACGTAACTCAGTAAGAGCTTTGTAAACAGTGTCCTTGGACTGCACTAACATTTGAGATGAAAGAAGAGCTGAAAAAAAGGATGACATCTTCTGAGCTCGGAGCAGTGAGTATGGTAATAATTATTACAGTGTATTAGAAGCAATGTAAAAGCACAGCAGGGCGTGTCATGAAAAGAATACATGCAAACACTAATCAGGACATAGAGCAATACTACAGGTATAAATACAGAAGCTTTATTTAGTAGCTAAATGGTCTCTTATGCAGTAAAAGGTTTCAACCATAAGTGTTTACTACAGAAAAACACTGCTACAGAAACGTCATCTTAGTCTGATATGGCATGTATCTATCACTCAGTAATTCTGCAGCAGGACAACAAGGTCAAACAAAAACCAGAGTCTCAAAGAATCATCCTCAGTGACAAGAAGAACACAAAGTCCTGCAGTGGATCATCTGGCTCCCACAGAGCTCTGATCTCACATCACAGAGAAACATAGGACATAAAAGAAGTGACCAAAGACTGATTAAATCCACAGAAGAGTTAGATTATAAACACACACACACACACACACACACACACACACACACAGAGTACACAGTATTCTTACTGGGCAGTTCCAGTTTGACACATGTGTTGTCCCCCGTCCCCACAGGACATTTGTAGACATCTCCTGTCCGTTTGGCTGGCTGACCCGACAGCGGCGATCCAATCAGAACCCTGGAAATAAAATAAAGAACTGGTTGTTTGGAAATCCAGCCAAAAACCACACGGTTCACCATCATGATAACGAGCACATTTCACCTTATTACAGAAATTAAGGGGCTGGCAGGTTGGAAGCAGCGAGGTCCACAACAATTTAGACTCGACTTAATTGTACTTACGTAGTAAATGAAACATAAACCACATGTTTATGAGTGGCTGATGAAGTTGTTACAGCTGATTATGACTGGTTTATGAGTCTGTGGCTGTCGTATTATTATTCAATCACCGTGACACAATAAAAATGAAATTGCTGAGAAAACATTTAATATAATTGAAGTGTCACCTGACCGCGCACTGATGTGTTTTCAGATTTGAACTGTAGCTGCATGACTGTGTCCATGTGTGGGTTACATAACATCGTGTCACCCCGTCAGTAAACTGATGCTAAAACGAGCCGGTCATCTGCTTTCTTCTAAACACTCAGGCTTATTAACATTCCTCAACCCTAATGGGCCCTGGACATCTAAAGTGAGACGGAACAACAACACACTCAGCCTGTGAGAAACACCACAACTTTATCATTATTATTATTCATGACACTCAGACAGTGTTCGTTTTATTAAGCTGGTAAAATGTTACATGAATATATGGATGTAATTACCTCATCTGTGGCAGCTTATTGTCTAATGTTTACAAAAAGAGCAGCTTGAGGAAGAAAGGAAGGACTGGTTTGGGATGATTAAATCTTATTTAGCTTTAAGTGAGTCAGTCCACCACTGAAATATCTCAACAAACACTGAATTGGTTGCTGTGAAATTTTGTAGACATCTGTGGCGCCTGGAGGATTTACATCAAACGCCAGCATCAGGTCAACATCTGATTGGTCCAATACTTTGGTTTATGACATAATACTTACAAATCTATGACATTCCCATCAACCCATCCCATCCCATCATTCCCATTTATCTAAAGCTAACAACTGTGGAAAGCAGATTACATGATGACGAGTAAATATTATCTGAGCATTTGATCTACACAAGGCTATTTTAAGAATCAGACAAATCTTCAAATATGACAGGTGTTGAATTTCAAAAGCTGTATTAAACTATGTCAACATGTTTTAAAGGATATTATTTTGGGAAAACTGGAGGCATCAGTCAGTTAGTTGAGCTTATAGCAAACTGGAAAATGGGAATCATATAGGACAGGGGTGTCAATCTCGCGCCATCAAGGGTCTATACCAGGGGTGCCCAATCCTGGTCCTCGAGAGCTGGAAGAGGGACGCATCTAAAACATGCAGGATAGCGGCCCTCAAGGACCAGGATTGGGCACCCCTGGTCTAGACCCTGCAGGTTTTCTTTCCAACCATCTCTCCAGCAGCTGATCTCACTGATGAGCTCCTTCCCTCAAACTCAAGGAGGTGTTCATGATTAAAATCACCTGCTTTAGTGACCGGCTGGAAAGAAAACCTGCAGAGTCTCGGCCCTCCATGGCACGAGTTTGACACCCCTCATATAGGAGATGGATGAAGCATCCAGGTCTCAACAGTGATGCCAAGTGCAAAGAAGTACAATGCCACCAATGGCCACTAGCTCCAACTCTTCTTATCAATGATCCCGTTTTCCATCTGAAAATCCTTTCATCATTTCATCACACAAAAGTGATACGTTAATGCCAGTTTCAGTCTTTATACCATTTGCAGATTTTGCTTGTTTGACCCTCAAAGGTTTTTCTCCCAAATTCTCTGCACAAACAAGCGATAATTTGTTTGTTTGTAGGAGGAGGGTTTTGAACCAGAGTTGTTTGCCTCAACAATAACATTTTTCTGAGATCTATTCCAGCAGTTTTGCGGGAAGAAGACAAAAATTATGTTGAGTCAAAGTTTCAGTGAATGGATGAACTGTGTGTGCCACATGTAACACATTTTCTCTGCGTGGCTGATTCACATTTTACCGCTGCTGAGGGTGGAGGCCCGGTGGAGACATCTGCGACTAATCAGTCACCTCCCAGTCGTGGTAACCTGCGACTTACATCACCGTACGATTGCTGTATTTTGTCATTAAAATATTCTCCCATATGTAGCACCGAGAGCTACATATCATCTCTAATTTGACCTCTTTAAACCTCTCCATCACGCTGCATTTCTCACGTCCTCCCTCTGCTCCCTGCCAGCTTCGTCCATGTTGTTTCTCGCCCTTATCACTAATACGTTTTCTGTGAACTAGAACAAAACAGTGCAATTTGGAGATGCTGGAGAGCCAGTGTGCTTTCATGCAACATGGAGGAGGTTAGGTCACAGCTGGCTCCGCTGATTAGCATTGAGTGAATTACTGTAACTGATCTCATATGACCTCGATAAGATCATTAGTGCGTAACGGCACCAGGTACAGCCATGTGAGAGGGAATCAGTGTTGCAACAGGTTGCAAAAACTGAGGAACAAAAATTGAAGTAACTACAGGAGGATTGTAGGCAGAACGAGAGCCATGAACCTCACTCTAATAGCAGTTAACAAGGTTTTAAAAACGTGTTCCCAGACTGTTTTAGGAGGCAGCCACGGATGCTTGGTTTCAGTGTATTTACAGGCCGGGTATGTGGATACTCTGGCGACCAGTTTATAGTTAACAGCCAGTAGTAAAGGCAAGGATCCTCATTACAGCAGCAGCTGGTGTGCTCTGCTTGACTTAGTTTCACAGGTGAATTCATTTTTGTTGATGTTCTGAAGTTGAATTGTACTGAACCGAGTGCTCGTCTGGTAAATATAATGTTTTTACTGCTATCCTAATTAATTCTTTTTTTTTTTTCCAAAGAAATAATTATGATCACTCTGAGTGGAAAGATACCAGTCAGACATAAATCAGGGGTGTCCAATACTGGTCTTCAGGGACCACTATCCAGCATGTTTTAGATGTTTCCCTCTTCCAACACACCTGATTCAAATGATCAGGATCGTTATCAGGCTTCTGCAGAGCTTGATGATGAGCTGATCATTTGAATCAGGTGTGTTAGAAGAGGGAAACATCTAAAACATGCTGGATAGCGGCCCTCGAGGACCAGGATTGGACACCCCTGGTATAGATGGTGCATCATTTTATTCAACATGGATATTTGACACCTGTTGCTCAAGAAGAAGTGGTGAAAACAATGGTGGGTTAAAAAGTAATCATATAAAATAACGGTTTGCTGTTGTCAATGTATTTTCTGTGATAGCAAGAGAGTTCTCAAATAAATGTACCCATTGTTATTAGATGTGTAGAACAAGAGACTCTTCACCATAGACCAGGGGTACTCAATCCTGGTCCTCGAGGGCCGCTATCCTGCATGTTTTAGATAAACATGCAGGATAGATCAAATGATCAGCTCATCATCAAGATCTACAGAATCCTGATAACAATCCTGATCATTTGAATCAGGTGTGTTGGAAGAAGGACACATCTAAAACATGCAGGATAGTGGCCCTCAAGGACCAGGATTGAGTACCCCTGCCATAGACTGTGTATAGTCATACGGAGCAACATGAGGCCAATGAGGACATGCAATACCACCAAAATACTCATACTCATCATTAAGTCAGCAGATTTGGATTTGGTTAGGAGCGTGGTTGATACATATTGGACAGTGTCCTCTTGTTCAAAGCTGACCCGCCTTCTCCCGCCTCCTTTCATATCCAAATATGGTCACTTCTGGCTCCAAACAACCAGCATGCAAAATTCACAAACCAACGGGTGACGTAACGCTAGCACACATTTACACGTCTTGCTAAAACAAAACAAAATTGACATCAATTTTGAGTCATGTTTCTGGTGAAAAGGAAAATGTGGATTCAACATTCATTTTCTTTCAGCTCTGTTTTTGGTCTCAACCAGCTCACGAAGGAAATATCTGACTGATTAGTTCTTAAATTTTCCACTAACACCATCAAGTGTGTGTCTGCCTGCTGTTTGGTGCTGATCACGTCTACACAGGTTTTATATTAGAGCTTTTTTTTAACTCATCTACCTCCTGTATATGTCAATAAAAGAAGAATAAATTTGAAATTAACTTATTTTGTGAGACGATAACGAAATGAAAGCTCCTGGTTGTCCATGTTGGAAATATTACAGAAATATTAACAGCGAGATGCTCGTGGTGACGTCTATGTAAAATACTGACAGCTGAGATCATCATGACGTTCACTTTCCATTACACATCTGTACTGAGGTGCATGTTTGAAAGGAGCTTGTGATTCAACAGGCATCTGTGAGATGCAGAGGAAAACACTGCAGCGGTGAAAGATGACATGTGCTTGGCCTCTTGATGCACCGCTAATGACGCTCACCATTTTCCCTCGCTGTTCTCGAACTGCTGGATAGTGTAGCCGAACATGTCCTCCACCGGACCGTTGAAAGACAAACCATTCTTCTGGTCCACGTTGAAGGACAACACACAGGCCAGCGGCACTGCAAAGACGAAGAGGAGAGAAAAGCACAAATAAGGTTATTGAAAGATGAACTTGGAAGTCTAGTGTACTGCTCGCCAGAGTAACTTCAGATTAAATAAACTGACTGACAAATGAATCCTGAAACGAGAGATGTGTGTTTTTTCATTTCTGAAAGTCATAAACATCCTCAGTAAATATTTATTAAATATTTGGAGCTAAAAAATAATCAGATCTAGTCAGATAACATCTTGATAATAATGGACATTTGGGAAATTTAGCTACAAAATTTATCTTATCATGTCAATAATATTTGACCAAATGTAGAATAAGAGATGAGGGGTGAACTTTGTAAACCGCATCTCACACACACACACACACATTCGAACCATCATTCATTCTGGAGGACACTGGAGGAATTTCCACCATCAGTGTGAAGCACTTTGGTCAGGATTCAGTCTGACCTGCAGGACAATGCCTTCCTCTCTGCACTCTGCACAGTCTGAGTCCGTCTGTCACTGAGCTGAGTATATCACAGAGCCTCTATATAAATCCATCCATGTCTCATTGTGCCTGCGCCACAATGACAGTCTTTATATTTACTGTGCCAGGGAATTCCTCCAGTGTAATTTATTCGATTCCCGGACTTGTGAGGGAGTCGCAGAGGAGGAGGAGAGCAGTGGGATTAAAAACAGAAAACACAGGCCTCATACATGGAGACACAAATAAAAAGCAGCTATTTGTTCTTTGATGATCATGCTTTGTAGCTAATGTGTCTGACCCAAACACTATAAAGTCTAGACTACAGTAATTATAGACCTTTTAGCAAAGCTACTGGTTTGGTCAGTTGGTTCAACACTTTGATCCAGATTAAAATGTCTCAACAACTACTCAATTGTTTGCCTTGAGATTTGACATTTATGTTCAACAGAGGATGAACTTAAGTGACTTTCTCAGCCACCAGTATGTTAACATTTTTACTTAATCTGTGAAATATCTTTACATCTACATAGTGAATTATCAGGCTTCTTTTGTTAAAGGGTTTGTACAACCTCATGACTTGTTGTAAAGTATTCATCAATGAACCATTCCACATATAGTTTTAGATGCTCCTTCAAATTATTCGTTAATCATTTTACTTCACCTTCTTTGTTTTTATTATGTACTATATTCACGATTGTTGGTCAAAGTGTCACAAACAAACAAAAAAAATGAATGAAGCCAACACAAAAAATCTGCAGTTTCTCGAATGGCCACTTGAGGCAGGCTTCAAAAGCCAGTTAATCCCTGAAGAACTATCCCATGTTAAAATGCCATAGGCTCTAAATACAGTAGAGTGGATGAAGCTAACGTGTTGTCTCCTGGTGTTTTGCGGACTCACATTTGAAGCCATGAGTTTGGCATTTAAATGTCTCCATGTTGGTGGTTTGGAGCCAGAAGTGACCATATTTGGACATGAAGGGAGGAGTGAGGAGGCAGGTCTGACCTTTGAACCTGAGGACACTATCCAATGTGAATGAGACTGAACTTCAGAGCTGGCCTCACTGGAGACTAGACCTGTCAATCAAATGTCCCTGTCAATCATATGAAATGATTTTCAGATGGACCACCAGATCACTGAGAAGAAGAGTTGACTTTGGATAATGACATCAGAATAAAAAAATAATCACTGAGCATATAATTTTACTGTATTGGACTTTTGTGCCTTGGCTTCACCTTTTCGCCCTGGTTATACACAGTCTATGTAAAATACTTCAAAGAAGGAAAAAAACCTGTTTACAGCCTGGTACAAAAAATGTGTTTGGTTTTTATAGTGAATGTGTTGTTCATGACAACTGCATAGGAGGCTAAATCTTCTTATAACTGCATCAGTAAAGGGCACAACTGCTTTGAATGACAGGTGAGTGTCATCAAAGGTCAAAGGTCAAAGGAGGCTAGCTGCAGCTCATGTCTCTCATCCAAATATGGTGACTTCTGGCTCCAAATAGAAAAGCCAAACTCGAGGCTTATAAACACTAATACACAAACAAATGGGTGACATCACTGTTGCTACAACTGTCTTTTATATACAGTCAACCTGCTGCTTGAACTTGTCCTCACTAGGGTGAATAAAGTTGTATTGAACTGAACTTGTTCCTAAATGATGAATACTAATGAACCTGGAGTCACCGTGACTGTTCCTCCCACTATGAGGTTGACATTTGTTGAGTTATATACTGCTCAGCTGTTAGCTGTTGGTATCCGATCAGGATGATGGTGATCCAATAACTTTTCATGTGTATCGCGTCAAAATATCAATTTGCCCAGTAGTGTGGTTTAGCGTTAAATATCTTCAGAGACTCAGTAGTGTTTAATTGTAAGTTATTAGTCTAGTTAGAAATCAGGAGCACAGACTAACCAACTGTTACGCGTGAAGGTTAAATATACCTACTTTTTAAATGCAATTATTTAAATTTCACGCATCTTTTCAATTAAAAAATACTCAATTAACATTCAACTAATCATTCATGTATTCAAATTTAACAGTAATTTAAAAGGCTACAATTATCCCAGTGGCACTCCAGCCTCCACTGAGCAGACTGAACTGTGTTACTAAAAACTGCTGAGTCCATGGTGTAGTCTGTTGTGTATGTTAACAGGACATGTTTAGTAGAAGAAAGACAGGCAGAGCAATACAAGCAGGGATCACTGCATTCAAAGAGGCTTAGAGGCATGAATTACATGCAATTATCTCTGGCAGCCCCTCTCACTGCTTCCTTATAAACAGAGGAGCTAGAACAACACACTGCTGCCAGTCATGTTTACATGTTGATCACTTAGATTTTATATAAGATTACACTGTAAGAGTCCCAGTGGGGCAGAACCAGACCTGCAGAGTCATACACAGGAATCCCAGCCAAGAAATATCATCCCCTCTGTTTCTCCCACTGTGACCCCTCTCTCCATCTCTCAGAGAAGCTCCATTTCCTGTTCCTATTAACCTGATTATAGACATCCCCCTCAAATCCACAGGTACACACACTCTCTCTCACACTCACACACACACACAGCTAATTTAGCTGATTTAGGATGGCTTTGGGCCAACCAAGCTCTTTCCATTTATCACAGACTGAGCTCAAGCACAGTTCAGAGTCACGCTGTAAGTCATACAAGAATGTCCTCTGTCTTTTGGCAGACACATATTTTGTGTGTACCAATCTCAGTCCACTGTGTTTGGTGTCTCCTGACTCTGCTCTGCTCAAATCAAAACCAGCGAGTTATGTAACCGGCTATTTTCGTGAGCCGCGCAAACATCTGCCCTGGAAAACCAATAAGCGGGCTTGACCGTTTGTGGATGGAAATGGCCTCTGAGGTATTGGCATATAAAGTTGTCCATCACCGTCTGGAGGGTTCATATTGTACTCCATCACACATGGTGAGCAGAGAAGAAGGATTTTCTATCCATGGAAATCTGTCTATTCACACAGAAATGTCTCAACAAAGCAGACTGACTTTGGTTAAGCTGTGACTTTTCTTTCAGCAGGTCAAACCTTTCACTTAGGAAATATCTCAATGACTGACTCATCGTTGTGTCAAGATATTCACTCCTGCCAGGGTGAACCTGCTGACCCCGACTTTTGATCTAGCTTCACAATGACATGAACATTTGTGGTTTTAATTAAATACTTTAACAAATATTTATTCCTGCTCCTTTCAAGATGAATTTTTCCAACTTTGGTAAATTTTTGGTAACTTTTACTTGAAAAAACATGGGAAGGTTCACATGTTAGCTTTATCCTCTCTCTGTACAGTCCATGGTACAGTCTCACAGGGCTGCTAGCACGTCTCTGAAGGCCTACAGCTGTCGTACATACCACTAATCAATGCGTCTACACAAGCTACATAATATTTGGCTATTACTTACGATATACTTGCATGAAGCATATTTTAAATTGGAGTGAACTCTTTCTGTTCGACATGCATAATTACTGTGACTGCTGCCAAAACACTGGAAACCCGGATGAGGTGTTTCTGAACACAGAGGGTTGAAGCTGTGCTCCAGTTCATGCATGTCATTGTTTATCTTAAGAAAAATCTCATTCTTGTTCACCAGAACTGTCTCATCTAAATTGGTTCAAATATCACATCCTTAAAGCTACAACAGGTCTGTTTCCAGTCAAGCTCCATGTGGCCCTGATTGGTCCTGGCAGTCTGTCAGCCACACTAACCCACAATAAAACCCTGCCGCCCTCTCAGCCACAGTTATCGAAACCAAACCGACTCCGTCTTAGCCTTTAACAATTCTGCAAGACATCGAGCCATGTAGCAAAAGTCAGATCGGGTTGATACGTCCAGGGCAGAAGGCAGCAAAGATCAACACCTGTTGGCCTGTGAGACATCAAACCATCTATAAAAATCACCCAACTCAGCACCTGTAGGCTTCAAAGCCTCCTTTAACTACAGTAAAAATACACACCCGACTGGCACCTGCTCATCTGTAACATATCTAACCAACTATAAACAGCTTTAAAGCTTAACTCAAATCAGCACCTGTGGGCAGCAAAGTCATTAAGTGACCCCGAAACTCAACCTAAATTGGCTGTGGTGAGACGTGTCGGTTGTAAAGTTGATCCGAGACAGACAGCTAAAACAAATCTCTTAAAATCAAAGTAAGCAAACATCTGTAGAAACTCAGACACGGGATGATGTTTGGAGTGACTGAATTAATGTATTTATGATGTGCTGGTGTTTGACCCCTCAGAGGAACAGGGTCAGGAAGAGCTTTGGGTGGGACCTGGACGTTTTAAGCACCATATGCTGGCATTTAACAACAGACGATACTGGCATGAGGAAGAGAGGCTTCATATTCTGGCGTGGCCGCGGGCAGCCTAGAGCCATGAAAAAGTTATGAAACTGAAATATTTCCAGATTTCCTTCTTTGTTCTTTTATCTGTTTTTCTTTCTTCTCATCTCTTCCCTTGAACTTTTTCATAATCCTCCTCAGACTTCTACCATCTCCTCTTGTTTTGTACTCCAACAGTATCCACACTTCCCTCTGAGTCACTCTGGGAACAGTTATCACGAGCTGAACTTCTGACAGGCTCTGTTCACTTCAACTTAATTTTCTCATTTGGCTGTCTGCTCAGTCGCTGATTTTTTTCTTGGCACATGTGCAGTATGGGGGTGTGCAGCGGACACAAGGGGTCATGAATGTAGGCGTGTTTGCATCTTTATGTGCAGAGGAAAACACGAGGGGCTGAATTCCTTTGAGTTCTGGTGATAATGTCGGTCGGCAGAGCTAAAACAGAGCAAGATTAAAAACAACAGCAAACTTGTTAGCATCTCTGTTGGACTGTACAAGGTGTGGCCTGAGGAGAGCAGCTTTAATATACTAGATGTGTAACGGAGTCTTTTAAAACATTCACCCATTATAAGAGTTATTGATTCTGTGATTTCTTGATATTTTTTGAAAATCCCATTTTTGGATCTTGCCCAAATTTTAATCACTTGTCCCTTTGGTAACACCCTATCCACAGGGAGAGTGGAGGAGCTGGGTGGAGATGCATTGTGAGAGCTAGTTGCAAAGTAACACAGAAATAATCAGTCATAACCAGTGACCGGTCTATAATAAACATCTGTGTCATATGTAGCCACTTAAGTTCGTGCCTTTCCTTAACGAGAGAAAATTATTTTGTTTAATTTTCCTCACAACACACCTGCGGGCTCACAAACGCCACAGCCAGCAGGCTCCGTTAGCATGACTAGCCGCGCATAGCTACACGGCGGAGCTAATGATGTAGTTTGCTGTGTCATAAATCTTCCACAGCCTGACAGATTGCACTCAGCCAGCTTCAAAATCCAGACTTTTGGAGGCCTTGAACTGCATGTCCGTGTAAAACCATGTGATAAGAACTACAACTCCTCTGACATGCGCAGTGAGAAACTCCGAAACTAGCTTATACCCCTTTTCCACCAAACAGGTTCCAGGGCCAGTTCTGGGCTGGGGCTTGAGCCAGTGCTCAATTGGTTCAGAAGCCGGTCCTCCTATGAACCGGTTTGTATTTCGGTAGGCAGGGGGCAAGGTTGGGACCGCGTCACGTAAAACCTTGCTGCAGAGGGAGCCGGTTCACAACAACCGGCCGCTAGCAAGCTAGCTGCTGTTAACAAACTACTGTTACCCTGTTACTATCAGTCCATGAAAAAAATATTTTTTTCAGTGGATATTCTAGTTACAACATGATTGAGATAACAAAGCAGTGTCGCATCACTACGTGTGGTATTTATTCAGTTTGGGGGAATTACGATGTCCTTCTGGTTGCATGTGACGGCGAAGCGCACCCTTGCTGTAATAATGTTTAAATGGAGGAGTTATCGTGTGCATACAAGTGCTGTTCCTGGTTTTAAAAGTCTACACTGAGATCCAGAGACAAAACCGTATTTTCATTACTTTACTCTTCTACTATCACTAGCTGTGTTTCTACCGTCACTCCCACAGCTCCTGGTGTAGTCGCTGCTTAATCGGTGCTAAGTCTGTCCCAGCAAAGAAGTGGGGCCAGAGGTGGCCCCTGTTTTAGCGGCTGGGGCCGGTTCTTGTGGTGGTGGAAACACAACAAACTGGGGCTAAGTCAGGAACTGGCCCAGAACTGGCCCTGGAACCTGTTTGGTGGAAAAGGGGTAACAGAGCGCCGCGCTACGGTGTCTGACAAGGGGAAAAAAGTCAACTGACTGAATGATGTTGATGGGCTGAATGAGCAGGAGCATCGATAAGAGCAATCGTTACTGAAGGGGATGTACGGTTCTGATTAATTGCTCATTCAGTAGAACCATACTTGTAGAACCAGTTCTTGATTCCCAAACCTAATCAAGACCTGTTCATTAGGCTTTTCTAATGTTGCTAAGAAACAGACAAAAAAACAATGCAGATGAGAATATAATTACATCTGTAATTTGCGTACACTTCTAACAAAGCTTGTACAAAATAATAACAAAACTCATCTCACTAAAAACCATATAAGTAAACCTTGTGGTCACTCATGACAAAACACAGGAGGATTCATGCTCTGTCATGAATGCCAGTATATTATTTTATAACCCATTCTACAGTGTGGACCAAACCATCCTTGGAGCCACTTAGCGAGCATGGCTAAACTAATCGCCCTCAACTTTGCTCGCTAATTAATCTGCATCCTCTCCTCCATCCATTTATTAATTTGTTCGTCCATCCCTCTGTCCCTCAATTGCATCATAATATATCTCTCCACTGTTTCTTCTGTCCATTCGTCTACCCCCTCCCTCCCCTCCTCCAGCCTGTCCAGCATCTCTCTTCCTCCATCCCTTCATTCATTGACTGAATGTGTCGGCTCGACGGTGTCAGATTCCACTTTGTGAAACTTCCAGATGTATTCTCCAGAGCTCTGCTTCTTCACTGGTGCAGAAAACATCCAGGCTTACAAGCTGAGACCCACACATGACATCATCCCCCCTGATGGTTGTCAAAGCTTCCATCCCGCCCAAGTTTTTCTCTCTTTATATATAATGCAGGGGTGGTTGACACTCTCCTAACCATATCCATCCAGCAGGCACACACACTGTGTCTGCTAAATGTGCTGATCACAACACTTCTAACGAACAGGGAGCGGCTGGGAGGCAGAGGGGGGCGGGGTTCTGGGTTACATCAAACTAAAAATACGCACACCCAAGGGTCAGAGAATGACCTCCCTCCAGAATCAATAAGCAACATGCGAAAATAATCGCGCAGGGACACAGTGAGAGAAAATAATAAAACCATGAGCTTGTGGGTAAACTCCACATCACCAGCTCTTAGAACATCACTGCAGGTTTATTTTGTCAAAGTCAATGAAAGCAAATTGAAACTTTGAAAGAAAGCAGGGATACCAAAAAAAGAGGGAAAGGGAAGTGTGCAAACTGGGAACAGTTACCTGTAAAGCGCTCTGAATATACACAACTGTACGTCTCATATTCAATAACAAGCTTTGTGTAATAAACAACATACAGCTGTGATTATAGTTTTACAGAGGGCTATTTATTTGTGCTATCTTTAGTGTTTTTTAATAATGCAATGACACTAAAGCCAGACTCCCACTTAACAGACATTGATCTGCACTGCCCACTTATGTTGTGTAAATCTTCATCGGTGGTACAGAGACAGTGCAGTGCTTCCACTTCTCTGTATGCTGTTAAAGGTGGACTGATGCCATTCAGTTATAGGAAAAACAAGTGTGAATAAGTGTGGTGATCATTTGAAGTTCACTGTCTGTTATATAAAAATGACCAGGGTGACATAATGACTGTACTTATGGAAAAAAAAGGTTATGGAAATATGCATGATCTTTATCAATGCGAACAACTGAGCAGGAAATTAGGTTAGCTTAGCATCAAGAGCTAGCCTGCCTCTGTCAAACATTTAAAAATTGCCAAAAAACAAGATTTGAAAATTAAAAAAATACAATCTTGCTTAAAAATGTAAAAAGTAAGAAAGTATCTTGCATGTATTACAGGAACTAGATCTAAGACTTTTTAAATGTGGTTTTAATGCAGACTTTCACCAATATAAAACCTCCTTGGAGTATAAATCCACACTAGAGAGAGTAACATTGGAGCCTGTTTGCAGTTGGAGATGGCCGAACAGTTTTACTGAGAACTAAGGGGACAAAGTTTCACAACATATCTGTGTTTTTACAGGGAGTTGTGTGGTGTTGCTATTTCTGGCAAACAGGAGCCAGCTCTGGCATCACAGTAAAGCTGGCAGCTAACTCCAATATAACACATGATCAGTTTTACATTACTCAGTTTGACATTTACATTACTCTTAGGTACAATATTCATTTGTGGGATTTCACAAACTGGATATGAAATGTTGATTGGTGATGTTTAATCATAGATTGTGAATTGAAATGAATGAAGCAAGCGTGACGTTGGTTTGTGGGTGATCTCTTTGGAGACCAGACCTGTCAATCCAACTAACCACGCCCCTAAAGCTTCCTCTTTTTGAAGGTTAACATCTACTTACTGATGAAGTGATTTTCAGATGGACCACAAGATACAGCCTCAAGAGTTCAAGAGTTTTATCATTCTCTTATCTAGCTTCTGAAAACAACATAAATAAATACATTTCCAGATTTTAAGTGTGTTTGTCTGGTATGTGTGTGTTTCTCAAAGCTGCACTGTACTCAGATACACACCCGTCTAAATCCTACAGAAACACACTGAAAGGTTTGTTCACTGGGGATAATAACAGCAGATTAATGTAATTGTCAGCTGGGGATGTTTTGTAAATACATCACTCACCAAACAAAGATTGAAAAGGAAAAGCACACACAACAGAAATAATTATACACTTAGAATAACAGCACACTGTTATTTGAAGAGTCTGCACAGCGTGACCACTGGAGCATCATGTTTAACTAATACAATACACACAACACATGTTTCTTCAATTTAACACAAGATAATTATCCATAAATTAAATTTAATGAGAACACTGACACAGATATACTAAACATGTGTTTTAATCTCCCTGTTTCAGAAGCCAAAATTTATTATTTTAACAAAAAATCTCTTTAAGAGGTGAAATCCTTCATCTGTCTGTTGATGTAAGCTTAAAGAAGAGAGGGGATGGAAATGCTTCCACATTAGTGTGGACACACAGTGGGGGTGAGCCCATCTCCTGTCAACACACTCCCTCTCACAAATGTGTTCAAAGAGGGTCACAACCCCTCTTGATGTTCAGTTTCTCCATTGTTATTTCAAGGCTACTCCAGATCAGTCAAGACAAACACAACACATGACAGACACACTAACACTGAATACACTACTTAAAGTGAGAGATGAAAAAAAATTCTCAGAAACACACAAAAAGAACAAAGTTAAATAAGAATATTGATTTAATGAGTGTGACAATCACTTCCCTCTACAGCACTTGTTGTCATATTGTTATTTAGTGTAACTGAACATTATAGGATTACAATCAAACAGCTGGTTGTGTTACTAAGATGCTGATAACAGTGAAGGTAGAATAAGACCAATGTAGAGCAGGATTATGGGAAGTTGTATCCTTATATAACATTAAAAAAGTGTATTTACCAGCACCTGTATGTGTATAGGTTTTTCCTGTTTATTCTATGTAACTGCAACAAAATCAACAGCATAATATCCCACAATGTTTGATCATCTTAAAAAACAGGAAGTAAGGCAGGAATATTTTCATAATACAGAATACTAGGTTTCCTTTTCCAACGTGAGACACTTAATATTGATTGTATGTTGACTCCCAATCAATACTTTCATCTGTAGAAATATAGACTTTGTTTTTTCCTTTTGTTTTCTGAGTTTGTTTCAACAATGAGATCTAAAGCTGATCCTGTATGACACTGCCTGGTGCCTCTATTAAAAACCACCATATGTTTGTTATTTGGAGATAAGGAATCATTAAAGGAACAAATGGTTAAAATCTGATCAGAGGATGGGATGCCGTCCAAAAAAAACCCAAATGTGCCGTCGTGTTGTCGTGATGAATGGGCAATGAATTTAACAACTAACAAGTCATAACTTTGTCACAATGTAATGGATTTTGTTGAAACTCGACACATACAAGCAGGATGATAATGTCTACAATGTGAAACAAAAACAGATGTGTTCATGTAGGAGGTTTGTGCTCTCTTTGTGCTTTCCAGTTTGACTGAAGCCATGGATGAAAACGTATTTGGGCTCGGCTGTGAACAGGATGGTCTGACAGCTGTGATGCCAGGTTAGACGTACAACCTCACATCTATTTAACACTGTGACTGTTAAACCTCAATTGGAAAGTTTGAACCTTTCAAGGTCGTTTTTTTCATTTGGTCGTATTTTGTAAGAAGTTGAACGCGTTTAATGAGCAGCTCTTCTTTATGATGACCAGCGTTTCACTCTGCCTGTGACGGTTCAGACAGTTCATCGTCCAAACCACTTCCTTTCTAGTGTCCCTGGTCCAAACAGTGAAACCTTTACAAGCTGCCAGAAGTTCAGCTGCTGTTTTTCCCCCATGAAACATTTTGTCTGGGGGAAGATCATCCTCACCAGCTCGGTCGTTGGTGTTGGCCTCTTGCTGGAGAGGTTAATGTGAACACGTTGCTCCAGGCAGACGCCACAGCTCCACTGCTCCCTGTATGATGCCAGTTTGATGGATAGCTCTGGCCTGCTGCTGACTTGGGGGAGAGAGAGACAAGGGAGGGTGGTGGTGGAGGGCTGGGCGAGCCTGGTGCACAGATGCAGCTTTGCTCTGGCTGCAAAAACACAAACACATATGTCCAAGATCTGAGGCTATCAGCACTTAGCAGGTACTGAAAACCCCAGTGGACTACAAGTATGTGTGTGTGTGTGTGTTGGTACTCAGTATGTGTTTCTTCTGGCTGTCTTGGGCCTTGGTTGGCGCACACTGGCAAAAACAAGGAAACTACTGGGGACAAACCTAAATCCTGTTTTACAAAAAAAAAAATGACTCTATCACAAACTACACCCAAAACCTTTTACATGGACATCAATACTGGGAAATGAAGGAAAACATGAACATTGGACTCGACTTTGTCTTCTCAGTAGAAAGAGGCACAACATTGTTCCAGAAAAAGTTTTGGGAAGGAGTTTGTAGCATGACTTGTTCTTGTGTCTTTAACAAAAGTCAGCACTGGTTTTGTTTTTTTGTCTTTAACCACAATGATGTATTTCAACCTGTCATATATCCAAATAATGTTGCTAATGTGGCTGTTGGTGCCAGCTCTTCAACTCCCACATTTCCTAAAAAAGCTGATAGTTACATTAATCATTTCAAACATTTGTTTTGAGTCTGACCAACACAAGACATAGACTTTAGCTACCTGGATCAGCCATTTTGCTAACCGTAATACACCGTAGTTAGCGAAATGTTCAGTTAGCAGCCAGTTAGTTTAGCTTAGCATAAATAATAAAAAGCAGGGGCAGACATTTAGCTTGATCCAAAACCAAAAACGTTTAATTTGTTTTATTTTTGGGAAGGTGACAGGTGTCTTCCTATTGCATGAAGCAGGAAATAAAAGTGCTGCTTAATAGTTATGACACTAACATTAAAAACTGGGTCAGTGGTACAGCTGAACCAGGCAGAGCAAAGCTGGTCATTTTCCACTGTTTCCAGTTTTTCTGCTGACCTATGAAAACCACCTCTAATTTAATCCTATTGAAAGGCAGCGATGAACAATCTAGTTTGTATTTTGAGCAGATGAACTTGTTGACCTCTGTCGCAGCAGAGATGTCTAAACTTCTCCTCTACATAAAACCAGAAGTGATAGTTGTCTCTTCATAGCCTTTGGCTTTTTTACTCTTTGGCTTGTTTTCACACTGAAGATAACAAAATCTCCTCCCACCACAGATTTTCAGGAAAGTACCTCCCCTTCGACTCCCTATCGCCTCGCCAGCCGCTCCCCTCTCCTCTGACAACCTCCTCCTCCCCCCTTTGCCTCCATGTCTGCCTCGCTGCCTCCTGATGCCTCACAACAACTGCGCGGTGCCAAAGGTCACATGACCACAAAAAAATACCTCGAGCTATCTGTGGAGAGATACATAGAAATTCCTGGGACCAACTGATAACTTCTGCTGCTGTTGGATAAGAGTCGCACTTTGTATGTGTCTAATATTTTATTTTACTCCGACTAACTTTTATTTCCTCCATATGGAAACAATTATACCAGGGTGTCATGGGGTTAAGAGGATGCTCCTGAAAATGCCAAAAAATTGCAACAGCCTGAACTGCAGACAAGTGATGGAGTGTGAAAACGCATGCTTTCATGTGTTCAGTGTGTGTGTGTGTGTTTGTACATGTGTGTGGCTTGACCCTGTGTGGAGGTTAAGGCCCTTGTAAGCTGACACGACGCGTAATGTCGCACCTTCACGGGGCGTCTCATCCATTAACGACAGATATTGGCCACTTCCCAGAGTGTGTGTTTGTAAGTTTTGGGGATTATTCTGCTCTTATCTCGCTAACATTTGACCCTCTGTTTATTGTTGCAAGCTTAGCGGCCGCCGTATCTGCAGATTAGGTTTTCAAAACACTTAATGGAGATAATCCCTGCAATTCAAACACAATCAGTAGCTCTGTCAGCATCTGAGAGAAAACACACACACATTAAATCACAGTGAGTCTAATACATGTGCCCAGCTTTCAACAAGAGGGGAAACTCAGTCCTGCTAAAACCATAAGACTTCACATTCAGAAAAAGTTAGGCACAACCAAGCGTCTCCCTGGCAACGCCGCTTAGTTTCCCTTTATTTCTTCCTCACTCTGCAGCGAGACGTGATGATTCACTGATGACTCAGCTCTGCGGCAGAACTGCTCCACTGACAGTCTTCATTCACAGACATAATAACAGACAATATTTACTTTAACAGCGCCTCCACATTTGCTACTTCTGTAGAGTTTGCATGTTCTCCCTGTGCTTTCTCTGGGTACTCGTTTGATGAATTGATTATTGACCATAGGTGTGAGTGTGAGCATGATTGGTTGTCTGTCTGTGTGTGTGTGTGTGATCCAGGGTGTACCTCTCACCCATTGCCAGCTGGGATAGGCTCCAGCATGTATAGATGATGGATGGATGGATGGATATGTGTATGTGTCAAACATAAGCCATATATAAGAAATTTAAGAAGTCACATGTGCCAATAGTGCTAAATCCTGCCTCCAAAAAAATCTGCCTCTAATAGACTTCTGTTCAAAAATCATCAATTTCACTCAGAAAAATCAATAAGCCTTGAGTCATTCTGATGTGATTAGTTAGTTACTTCTTCTTATCAATGGCCTGATGGCCCATCTTGAAATCACTACATAATTAAGTAGATGTATGGCCTCAAAGAGTAACAGTGTATATTTGGAGGCTGGTTTGATTGACATGTCTGGTTTTACAGACCACCTCTGATAGTCTGATTGTCCCGCCCCCTCGCTTCTCCACCGCTACACCCTCTTTTCCTGCTACAGTCACTAATGGCTCCAAAAAACCAAAGCTGGAAACTCCTGGCCTCAAAGTCTGTAGTGTTTAACCAGCACCCTGTCCAGGGTGTCCCTCAGGTCTCGCCCAGTGTCAGCTCCAGTCCTGTCCCTTCTGCCCTCCAAAGGATAAGCAGCTGTATGTTATGGATGGATGATGCTTCGTAGCACAGTCAACCTTCAAGCAAATAGATTTTTAATGTGAGCTTTTCTTATTTTTCTTGCTAAACTGAGGCAGCTTAAGTGGCTTGTGTATTTCTGATGTCCCAACTCCAGCAAAGTTTCACTGATGGATCTGCAAAAAGTGAGATGCATCCCTAATAACTCTGTTCAGTTCAGACTGCTCACAGTATATGATCCAAACTATACAACAAACTGTCCAGTGGTGATATGGTAAAACATAATCTTTAGGTTTTTAAAATATAAGGATAAATCGTCACCATCTGAGATTGGAACCAGTAATGCAATGACTTAAATCCATCATCTTTGCCCGCCTGCAAACACGTGCTGCACAGACAGCAGAATCAGAAACGGCGTCACAGTTACACATCTGTAGCCGGTTCAGGCAGCGGAGTATGAAACCAAGTCATGTGGGTGGCCTGTGTGGTTTCACAGGCTCGCGGCTGCATCTTTGAACCTTCCTTTAACTCAACACGCTTCTGCAAGGAATATATATGCCTCTGAGCTGTTTATCCACAGAGTGCAACTTCCTGCTAAATTAGCTATTTTCTGACATCAGTCATCTCGCGTGCAACCAAGATGCACGAGCTTGTCATCATCTGAACGAGCATCATGTGATACCAGCCTGATAAGTACAGCTGCTTAAATGTCAGGGAGATTTTAAATTTAGACTTTCCAGAAATAAAATCCAAATGTGAGTCAGTTAAAAATCACTAATTGTAAACAAGCTGAATAAGAGTTTGGACTATAAATTGATTAATACTTTTTTAGAGTTGTCAGAAAATAGTGGAAAATGTCCTTTACATTTGCCTACACAAATAAGAAGCCTTTCGATTACTTGCTTTGCCCAGTGAAGAAACCAAACATGTTAAGTTTCAGACGAGCAACAGCTGTGAATCCTCAACTCGGAGAAACTGAATCAAAGAAATGTTTAAAACTTGATTATCAAAGTTGTCAGTCAGCAAATCATTTCAGCCCTAAATCAAAACTCTTCCTTGTTTTCTGCACGTCTTTCACGTTCAAGCCTCCAAACAAAACATATAGGATTGTCTGTCACACATCCTGCATGCAGACATGTATGATGATCTAAGCCCGTATATCTTTGATGTATGAGTTCAGATGAAAACCAGTTGCTGTGGACTGTTTGTCTTACATACACATATCTGCTTCGACCTCTTCCTTCCCCCAGGTCAAACACACACAGCTCATCTAACTTTCTGAAACAAACAATACGATCAACCTTTTTTCATTCTCTATACAATTGAGGGAGAACTGAACACAGCACTGAACACATGGACAGAAATCCTGCATCTTCATGTGATCATTGCATCACTACATCACCAAAGACCTGAAAAATGTTTCTGAGACTCAGAGAATGCAGCATGAGAGGAAGCACCAGCCAGCTTTCAGATTTTAGATGTGGTCAGTCATATGAAGGATGCTGCACCCTGTAGCTGTGGAGCAGACCTTTCACCCACTGCATGCTGGGTTTGGCTCTAGGTCTCCTGTGACATTCAACAGGAAACAGGAACTAAAATGAATTGAAAGTTGTGCAAGTGAAGGAGAAAGTAAAAAAGAGGTTTGAGTTCAGGATAGAAAATGTTCACTTCACTATCATTTGTGTTTCTCACACCATGTGCAAGTGCTAGTCAATGTTGACAGTTTGTTGCATGCACCAACTGACCCAGAAAAAACAACATAGAGTTTATAACTGCTGCTGGTGAACCACACGGTGTCACTTCCTGTTATGGTGGGGGCTGTGGTGTGTTTTGAAGCCACTATCATCTAGCAAATGTTTAACCTCAAAGAAAATACATTTTCTCTTTCAAATCCATCTAAGTGATACATAGTAGATCACAGCAGGCTCCATGATTTGAAATGCTGCAGTAAATTTCTATTGTGACTGTTACCTTCATGTTTTGTTGTTTCTGTTTTGTATTTGAAGTTAAATTGATGCCCAACTCTTGCAGGTCCAGCAAAGAAAATATCTGAACACAAGTGGTGAGCAGGAGGGTTTGTTAAATACAGGTATGAATGCAGATGTGAGTCAGGTGTCCACTTGAGATGTGATCGCTTGAGATGAATGAAACAACCAGTACTGAACTACCTTACTGAGGCTTGGTTATGTCATCTTAGTTTGTCTGTATGTTTCAGGCACATCTCTCACTCATAATCACCATGGCCTCTGGTTTAATTAAATCCTCCTTTGTTAAAGATTATTCCTGTGTGTCTTCCCTCTCCTGTGGCCATGTGACATAGGTCAATTGTGAATGTAGTTTACCAATGTTTTAAAGTTAAATGAATGGAAATATTATGGTTATACTATATAACTATGTAACTGGTGATGACTGTGAAATGAAGCTGAAAACGCAGCAAGAGCTCGTACAAGGACCCTGAGTTGGGGCTATTTTGTCATCTGCATACCGCATGTCACCCTCCTGAGTGGGTGTCAACAAACACTGACGTTCTTCACACTTCGTCTGAGAGTTAAACACAGTGGCTGTGATGCATAAAGACCTGTGACCCACTATCAGCGGCCACAGATATTCACACTGTCAGACCAAAGCTTGCACACAGAATACAAACCTTGCATGCAGGATCAGATGAACTGTTACAACCACAAACTGAAAAAAAACCCATATGTATATGATAAGAAACACGCTGCCTTTTTATCTCAGCAAAGAATCTGATGAATAACTTTTGAGCCCATGACCTTCCTTTGATGAAAAACACACGATACCTTCTTGTCTACAAAAAATGTGACTGGATACTATCATCTGTTGCTACGTTACTATATGGATTAAATATATTTTGGGCATAGATAAGGTTGATAAAGAAAATGTTAATAGTTTTGATGGGTATGACACTGTCCTGGTTCAATCAGTGCAGAAAATCATCCTTTGAAATTTAACTCAACTCTGCTTCAGATTCTGGGTCAGTGCCACATATGGTTTGAAGTTTTCGTACCCGACAGCAACAACAAAGCATCCTGACTTTGGTCCAAGGCCGAGATTTCTGTGGTGTTTCGCGCTATCTGTAACAGCAAACTGACAGAAACAAGTCGAGCAGACAGCAGCAGCTCTGTGAACCAGTGGCATCTTCATCACATGTTCACATGCTGGCATTGACTGATCAGCATTAAACACAAGTCAATGCAAACACACACACACACAAGGATTGTAAGATGATGGCCCAAACAGTAATGACATACCAAGAATACCAAGTTATTAGTGGCACCCAGTTTATATTTTTAGTAACTGACTTCACATATAAATATTTTCAGTCAATTCAATTCAATTTCAGTTGTTGTCAATATAAAGTAAAGTAGAAATCCCTCAGAAAGAACAAACCTTCATTAAGACATAATCCAGCTGTACTAATGCTACAGACTGAACACTGTTGCCCTCTTGTGGTGAAATACAAACACTACTTGTTAAAACATTTGCCCACTAAAAATGATACTAATTCTCTTCAGACAGGATCCTGTCCTTTGATCTTGTCCAAAATGTATTCATCTGATTCTTACATAAAAGCCTATCTCCAAATAAGAAATCATTATTGAGAGCTGGTCTGTAGTTTTTCTGCAATGTTGCTAAGAAACAAACAAAAAAATGATAAAGAAATAACTGGATGTGAATGCCTGTTTTTAAGTTGCTCAGACAGGTCAGAGGTGTTTCCACCTTTTGTGAGAAATCATCCGTGGCATCGTTTGCATCCTGGATTTTGGTTATCTGTAACTTGTCCCTGGTCATCTGACTCAGAATTAAAATATCTCCATACACGATCAGTGTGTTTTGTCTTCCCATCGCTACATGTTGCTGTCTCCTGATGGGATCTTTGTCGTGGTGAATGTTGGTGATGTCTGTTTTCAGATCATTCAGACTAGAACATGTTCAGAAAAGTTGGAATTTCCAGTCACAAACTTATGTTACTTTATATCTCTACAGTCACCTGGTGAATGGTCAGCTTCCTCCTCCTGTCAACCTCCCTGATGATAGCCAATCAGAAGAAAGTGGGCTCTTAAGAAGGAAGAGGGGGGGTCAAAATAGCCCTATTCAGACAGAGGATGAAATGAGGGACTGTTCAACTGTATAAGATAAATATGAACTTTTTTGAACTACACAAAATTACTCTAGAGGAGGCTACAACTATGAAGCTGGAAATTAATGATAATAGGTCCTCTTTAAAGGAAAACAAGTACTATTTGACTAACTTGGAAGACAAGCATCGGTTCTCATGACATCACTTGTTTCATTGGATAAAAAAAATAAATAAATCAGGAAACCACCAAAATTATCAGCATTCATCATCTGTGGGCCATACAGAAAAGTCAGAAATCACCATAGTCAGGTGGATTCAGCCTCTGGGTAACACCAGTCTCAGCACAGAGCTAATAAAAAAGTCATCTTAATGTCACTGGGGTGTGGTGTGAGGAACAGATATTGTCTCTGGTTTCTCACTGACTGAGGGGATGTTCGACAAGTTTCTGACGGTGTCACCAAGAAGCCACAGGAAGTCAAGACAATCAACTGTTATTTCCTGTCACACCTTCAGAGTCTTCAATAACAATGGCGTGGCTTTGGGTAACAGTGACATTGGGCCAAAATAAAGATGCTAAAAGGTGCTATAGGTGACACAAGTGGGTAACAATCATACATAATCAGATCCTAATTACTCAGTGCTCCCTGTCTGCCACTGCCAGCAGACAGTGTAGGTCAGTTAATGCTGATTGCTGCAGTCCAGGGAGGGAGTGATACAAATGGCAGATAGTACAGCTAGTGGAGGAAGAGGAGGAGGAGGAGGATAAGGAGGAGGAGACATATTGCTAATGACAGAGATGGCCGGGTTCACTACGAAGTCTCGCCAAGCTCATAAATTCAATTGAGAGCTTTAATGTCTGAAGACTTGCATTCCCTGACCCCTTACAGCTTTCAATGAATTACCCGTCTTCTCTGGTCGTCCACTGCAGCATGACTTACTCTCAGGGAAATGCAGGGAAAAGACAAATTCCCAAATGTGAGATGTGGGAAACTAAAGGAGAAAAAAAGCGTCCCAGTCCTCGGAGGAATGCTGGGGAATCTAAATCAGTTCATATTCAACTAACCCTTCACCCCTTGTGTCCAACTTTGCTGCAAACACACTGGAAACAAAGACATCTGTTAAACTCATTTGGGAAACACCTTGATGTACCTGAACTACAGGGACAAGCTGAGGTCTAGAAACAGCTTCCATTTAATTCAATACTTTGTAATGAAGTCATAGAAAGACACCTTTGATCAACAGCTGTCCTGTTTCCCTCGTCTCACAAACAAACCACGTGTGAGTAGCGTTAAGGAGGCACTTCACAAAGACGACTTCAGCTTGGATCAGTCACAGGGTGAACAGACAAGAAAAGGGGCAAAAGGCTGAAAGCTTTAAGTAATGTTGAAATACTTAGGACAGAAAAACAATTCAACTATTTTGATAACTGTTGAACAGGGTCATTTTTGAGCAGAAACAGCAGACAGGCTCAAACTCCAGCTCCTGAAGTCTGTGAATTTGTTTGGTCTTTGAAATTGATGAGAGATTTTGTCTGCTGGTTGGGCAAGTTTGATGACATCACCATGAGGTTTAAGAATATAATGTATTGATCATTTGCTTGTTACAGCTTTTCAAACATAGGAATTAGTTCCTTTTGTTGAGTCTTCGTCAGAAAAGAAGAATTTGTAGAAGGAGGTTTGATTGTATAGAAAAACTGCAGATTAATATGTGATTAAATTATTGTTATAAAAAGTTAATTCATTATATCATACATCACACAAAAGTGTCAGAAGTGATGATTTGCTGCCATTATACAGTTTTATACGACTCTTCACTCAATACTTTTTCAGGTATTAGATTGTTCAACCGACAAAATTTATAGAAGTATCTTTGGCTCAGAGAAGGGTTGATGGATCTACTGTATACTGTATACTCTCTATAGACCAAATGACTAATAGTTTAATAACCAGCAATGTAAATGGTCATTAGTTGCAGCCCTTGCCTCCTGTATAGGTGTTCATGCCGTCCTGAGTCTCGGTCACTCAGGTCCGACACATACTGATTGAAGCCAGATGCCTCTCTCTCCTCCGCAGCACCAAACTCAAACCACCTGTATCCCCATCTCCGTTAGGAATTTACGGAGATTAAACGCTGCCACTACAATAACCACATGTGGGCCTCTGAGGCAGGCCGAGGTAGCTCCAATAGCACAACACGGGATCTCCCTGTATGGTCTCAAGCCAGATAACTTCTACCCCTGTGTAAACCGGCTGAGGTCATACTCCAGCAGCTCACACTACACTACTGGACCGACAGGGCTGTGTGGGACATGAGACAATAACAGCACTATTTTAGTTACGGCAGCCAGTTTCATTCACAAACAATCAGCCTGAACATACACAGAGAGAGAGAGAGAGAGAGAGAGAGAGAGAGAGCCAATATCACTGTTTGATGCCCTGCAGAAATCTGATTGAAGGGGCCAGAAGGGCCCCACTGGGATAAATAATAAACCTGACTTCAATCTCAACGTGATGATAAGAGGGTAATCATTTGCTGTGTGAGCTTCAACTGATTCTCTTACACTCACACAGACACAAACACATGTATCTCCGTCTCTAACTCAATTCTCTAATGACCATCACAAGCCAGTATCACATGTAACCGGAGGAATCTGAGAAGTAAAGAGAGACGTGCACTGTTGACTTTGCTCTCTTTCTTCTTCCCTCCTTCTTCCTCCAAACTCAGAGGAGTGGTTCACTCAATATCTGCCGGTACTTTCCATCAAGTTTGAACAACTTGGACTTGACCTAGAAGTTAATTCACTACTGCTGCTCTGGAGCTGAACTTGAGAGCGCAGCATCACCAGAGGGACTCCCCAGCACCAACACTGATATCCATTACTGACACAGAGCCTCATAACCAGCCTCTGAGAGACAACACTTCTAACATCTAACTCCTGCTAAATTTTTACGTTGAGACAGGATGCAACACAACTCCACATGATGGAGATTTCACAAGACCTGCAGTGAACACAGTTTCTGCAGAAACATGATGAATTCATGACGCTGCAGAAAACTTTTCCAGGAAGTCTGATGTGTAAACACTGGCATGCGTAACATTCAATTAGAGGTCGATCCAGTAATATGACTGACTCTAATGTGTCCGTTATATGAGTCCGTGCCATGCTCCTGCTGCACGTAGAAACAATTAAGTGTTCCGCGGTTTCCCTCAGTCACAATAAATAACATCTGGGCAAAACGGACGGAAAGTATTCAGGGGCAGTTCACGAGGACGCTGTGGTGCCACCACCTTTTAACGGCCAACGCGAGCCACGCACCTAATGGATGCTTTTTAGTCGTCATTATGCGGACGGCGCTGATCCAAGCAGCCGCGCGGCGTGTGCGTAAAGATGCGCCGGAGATCTTGACGTGCGGCAAAACGTTCCCATCTCTCTCTCTCTCTCCGTCTGTCATTGATTATTTCATCTAATGATCACCACACATGTCTCGTTCAGACTGAGCCGTTACTTACCGATGACTGCCACTGCTGTCAGAGTGAAATGTTGTCTGAACCCGAGCATCCTGACGCGCAAACGGTGTGTCCTTCAGCCTCAGTTATTCCACTGACTCTTCACTCACTCAGTCATTTAACGATTTGACTTCTTCTGTTCGGCTAACAGGACTCTACAGGGCAGTCCCTGTGCTGCAGCATCCAAGGTTTGTAACAGTCCACGCTGAGTCTGCGCCGCTCGGGATGAGCTCTGATCCTCTGCGTGTCTGCTGGGCTGAGCGGGACCGACAGAAACAGGGAGGAGGAGGAGGAGGAGGAGGAGGAGGAGGAAGAAGAAGGCGGGTGGGAGAGTTGTAAGGAGTTCACCCATGCACAGGACCTTATAAGCTTGCGGGGGCTTGGTCTGCCAGTCCATGGGAAAATCTTACCAGTCCAATAACAGCAGCACAGTGGTGTCTAGAGACGAGACTACAACTGAACTCAGACCAGAATAGATCAGTTTAACATACAGAATCCACAGCGTGTGACAGCTGATCCATTCACTGGATTGTTTTCATAACTCACATAATCACACTGCACCACTGTGTTATTGGATAAAACTGCTCCACTGATGCCACTAATTTAAAAACGACTCAGTGAAAATGAAATGTTGCCAGATCTTTATGTGGAGAAAAGCTTTAAATTTAAAGTCAATAAAAGCAAAAGAGTCAAGTGAAAACATTGAAGTGTAGAGGTGTGAGTGGATGTTGAAACACTGGATTTTAAAATTGTGTAACTACTCCTTTAAATGTACTTGATTTTTAGCAGGAGTTTGATGTGACTCAGTCAAACGTGTGGATTTTATGCAAACATCAACATTGCTGCTCTTGCTCTCTGCAAAAACTACACGTTTTCACCCCTTTGGCACTCAACCCACCATCCATCTCCCAGGGGTCCATGTTCATTTACCAGCTGTGGGTCTGCGCTGAAAGTCGGGGACACTGTAATCTATTAAAAATTAGTTTGAAAAGTCAACATCTGCGTTTGTAGCATCTGAAAGACCCCAGTGAAATAAATGGTTTCCCATTACCTTATACAGAAAGCACAATGTAAACAGCACAGTTTGTCACGCTCGGCTATTTTATGACCTTTTGCTCAAGCTACAGGATATCTAAATAAAGAAGTCATCAAAATGCCAAAGTAAGACTTTGACTTTTGAGGGTAAAATAATGAGTTCACGTCTCAACATTTTTAATAAACATACAGTTAGTGACAGTATTATTTGATCTGACTTCTTCTCACAACCACAACTATTCTGACATGGATATTATCAACCAGCTGCAACAAACATATGTATGCTGAAGAATTATTAAGTTCATCTTTGGTGTCTTTATCTGACATCAAGACATCTGTATTTACATCACCCAGCAGTTCATTGAATTAAAGTGCAGGCTAATGGATGAAGCTAATGTGACGTCAGCTGTTGGTTTGTGGACTCACATTTTGAAGTCAGGAGTTTGACATTTAAACGTTGCTATGTTGGTTTTTTGGAGCCAGAAGTGACCATATTTGGATATGAAGGGAGAAGCGAGGGGGCGGGTCTGACCCTTGAACCCGAGGACACTACCCAATGTGAGTGAGACTTGATTGAAACTTGACTTATCAATCAAACCAACCATTGCCCTAAATCTTCCTCTTTTTGAAGACTAATATCTACTTGATATTTTTTATTTATCTAGTTTTCAGATGGACCAGGAGATCACTGATAAGAAGAGTTGACTTAATGACATCAAATGACTCGATTGGAGCCAGCATCCAGTGGCCATTGGGAGTATTCCACTTTTTTACACTTCTGGATTAGCCTCAGGTTTTCAGCCTCGGTTGCTTCGTCCTTGTCTGTGTACAGTCTGTGTTTTGTAGCTTAGTTCATGAAGTGAGAAAAAAAATTAAAAGTGTCACTTACCAAAATAATGTGTGAGTGAAACATATTTTGTGTCAGCAGTTCCTGTATTGAAATGAAGCAGCCACTCACCCCCTCATGACTTTTATTCTTACAATGACTACTGGGTTACAACCAGTCAGAAATGTGGTGCCAGGTCCTGCAGTCAGCAGCTGGAGAGCGCTCGCCAAAATCCCAGTAAGATTATTACAGGATTATTACACGGAGGGTGGCGGACAGTACTTGTTCAGGCAGACCTGCAGTTAGATCCTTGATTGCAGCTCAAATCCAGGTGTAATGTTACCATCTAATGCAGAAACCAGTTTTCCCACTGAACACAGTATCTCACAGAGCGAGCAGGCTCACTTACATGACACCCTCTGCAGTATTTTCATATAATCCTGCAATAAAATCTCCCTAACCCAAGATCCTTAGAATAGATGTGGGCAATTTTACCATTTTGTGTGTTATTTTATTCATCTTGAAATAGTTAACAAGTAGAAGACAAAAACCTCCTGAAGGCAGTTTCAAGTTGTATCTAACTACCGGGGATAAAACCGAAGGTGTCAAACTCCAAGTGTTAATTACCAATAGGAAACAGATCATTACACCACTGTTTATCTTTCAAATGTCTGCTGACACCTGAGTAACCACGGTTCACCAATAGCCAACCACTCTGGGATCATTGAAAGCACCAGAATTGCAGCTATACAGTATCAGCCAATGGGAAATAATGTGACAATCAGCATATGAACCCGTGGTGATTTATTACAGAGCTACCATGCAGGGCGTGTGGTCACTGTCAGGACCAACTGTCTTGCTCAAGCCCTTACACTTCAACATGTGGACAGGATGGGATTGGATTGTGTCTGGATGACTGTTTATCATATTGTTTTGTGGTCCAGTTGTTGTCAGCTGTGCAACCAATGTTACTTTTCTTTTGTGTGCCAGTGGCTTTTTAGCTTCATCTGAGGTAGGTTGTGTACAATTTGTGGAAAACATACAATAGAAACCACAGCAACACACAAAAAATTGATTATCTGAATAACATAGTTCTCTGTGCTTTCCACAACTTTTCACTTAGTTTGGGTTAAAATGAAGGTGGGCTAATGCCATGGACTGTATAGAAATTGACACCAGGTCTCAAAAATTTGGTGCAAAATCCTGCAATACCCCCAGTGGCCACTAGATGCTGGTTTTTAAAAACTTCAATTGACTTAAATTCAAAAATCTTCATTTTCAGTAATGAAATACTCAGTCGATACATTTCTTTCCACAAGTCATTCTGATGTTATTAGCTAAAGTTATATCTTATCAATGATCTGGTGTCCATCTGAAAAAAAATCATTAAGAAGATATCAGGCTTCAAAAAGAGGAAGATTTAGGGGTGTGGTTAGTTTGATTGACAGTTCTGGTCTCCAATGACACTAGATCTGAACTCAAGTCTCATGCACATTGGGCAATGTCCTCAGGTTCAAAAGTCAGACTGACCACCTCACTCCTCCCTCCATATCCAAATATGGTCACTTCTGGCTCCAAAAAAACAACATAGCAACGTTCAAATACCAAACTCCTGGCCACACACATTTAACTTCATCCACTCTGTATGCAGTCTATGTCTGATTGTAATGATCAGACTTTGTTGTCATGGTTACATAAATAAACACTTGGTTCAGGTTTGAGTATGATCAAAGTCAGTAAAAAACCCAAATTAAGTTGTTTTTTTTTGTTTTTTTACCATAAATAATAAATTTGCTCACCTCAGATCCACTGCTGTAATCATCTGCTGCAACACAACAAACATCCTTCCAGCAGCTCACACCTGATGCTTTGTATCATTGTCTTGTCTCTTTAGTTTTCCCTCCTTTAAAGTATTTCTCAGCCATTTTTCATTTAAACGTTTGTCGCTCTTTGCTCTGCAGTTATTATACCACCGTCATCATGCAACACCAAAAGTCTTTCACTACACCCACACACACACACACACACCCCTGCATGCTTGTATGCATTTCCTCAATAGCTGATCTGTAGAGTCCTTCTCCATTTCTGTCTGTAAATATTATGAATCCCTTCATACACAGTGAACTACAAACATGAAGAGCGGTTCATTAGCAGGCAGGGTGAGCTATTCACAGTACATGAAGTGCATCCTTTTATACACACTGTATGAGGGGAAAACTGCACGATTGCACAGCATACCATGCAAACAACAACAAAAAAGTCCAACACATCAAGGTTTCACACAGAGACAAACATCTGTATCAGACTGGATCTCAGGAACTCCCAGTGAATGAGACAGTTTACTGGAGTCCTTCCTGTCTTCAGCCCTGCAGATCTCTGACTGAGACTCAGGAAGAGTCTGATTAGTTTTCATGCACTTCCTCACTACGACATACCCTTCCCCACCCACCTCTCCCCCTTCCTCATCCTCTTACATGCCTCATCCCACTCACATGCCTTTTCTCTCCTGGTAACAATGTATAGAGGGTGTACTAATGGTCCTCCATGTTTTCATATTTTAACCCCTACACAGTTTCCTCCCCTCCTCTTCCTCCACCCCCTGCCTTTCATTCTGACATACTATATTCCTCTATTAGCCATAGAAGTCTATTCTAATGTGTTTTGCTTCTCTCTCCCTTGTTAGCTGCCTGTATACATACAGACAGGAAGAGAGCATTAGGGGTGTACAAGATACAAAGCTCTCTGCTGTCATAATGAATCAAAGATAACTTCATTCAATTTCACCAATACTTTCTTTGAATAGAAAACTCTGGAAAACATTCACAGTCATGGAAGCTGAGGTAATGAAGACAAACTGTTGATCTCAGACCAAGCAAAGCCTTTTAAGTGAAGGAAATTTGCTCGGTTCATAAAGAGTGACAGACAATATGTCATTCCAGACTAAGTCAATCACTGGGTTACGCTAAAGCCTCAATAACAACCTCCAGTAAAAGCTATTTACAGAGAGCATCTCAGGAATCTCTAATGTATACAACAGAGAAAGTGCTTGTATGTGGAGGTAGATGACAGCTCACAGTAAACATATACTATGTATGGTATTGTTGTCACACTGAATGCTGATTTGATGTCTGGAAAATTGAGGGATTGTTTATTTTCTTGTCAACACAAATTAACCCATACTTCCAGAAAACTGCAGGAGTCACAAGGGACTCATTAAAGCAGCTTCAATCGATGTTATTATTATACTGGTAATGGCTCTAATAACTGGACTGTAAAAAATAAATGGATAAATCAAAAGCTGTAATTTTATTTGTCTGTTTTTATGGATTTTATATGTAAATAATTATAAAAACAAACTGTAAATTTACATGTAATCTATTAAACTGAATTTTAAGTGTTTTTAAAGATTTTTTTTGCATCAATAAATGTTAAAATACATTCGCAAATGTATCAGAATTTCACAAATATGTATTATTTATTAAATAGATGGAATGGCTAAATCCAGGTTTACTGTAAATATAAATACAATGAAGCACTAGCTTTGTACTTTTACAGAAATTGTTTTACTAATTGACAGTTATCTTGAGTAATTTTTGAAGTGGAACAAAAATGTTGAATAAACATATTTTTCATGTGTTTTATCATTTTTTAAGACATATAAAAGTCTTTTATTAAAAATGAATAAGGCAAAATTACACTTAAAGTAAAACTTCAAGCTACAGGGGTATGAATGTCGACATGTTGGTTGTTTGGCGCCAGAAGTGACCATATTTGGATATGAATGGAGGAGGGAGGAGGCGGGTCTGACCCTTGAACCAGAGGAAACTGTCCAATGTGGATGAGACTCGACTGTCAATCAAACCACGCCTCTAAATCTTCCTCATTTTGAGCAACTATCTTTAGCTAATGACATCAGAATGACTTGTGGAAAATTGTATTGACTGAGTATTTCATGATTGAAAAGGATTTATAAATTGAAGTCTGCCGGAGTTTATTTGGAGCCAGCATCTAGTGACCATTGCACTTTTTTAACCTCCTACCTCGGCCTCATATTTGAGACCCAGTTATTAGCTGGCAACAGCTAAAATTCTCACATTTCACTTAACAAGTCAATCACATGTGTTATTGCTATATCAGTTTTCCCCACCTGAAAATCTAACCACATAAATGTAACAATACTCAAAGAGGAAGTTTCAAAACAAAAGAGGCTGAAGCAGTCAATTCTGCTTTCGAAGTTTGTCTGGAGTTTCATACGAGGAGCAACGATCCGCTCACAGCTATATAAGGACATGTTGGCTGTGGTCTGCTGAAGAGGATGAATTAATTTGTCTCTTGCTTCTGTTTTTTAATCTCCAATAAACAGAGACGGCAACGAATGTGTAAGATAAGCTGAATTTCTCGTGGTTTTACTGTTGGACTGCAGAGGTCGGTTACTTGTAAGCGTGACTTAGCAGTCCCACTGGGGATGGACTTCAGGGGAAAAAAGTGAGTCCTGTGTCAGCTCAGTGTGAAACAAAGCAGATCCATCCTCACTGATTCCTCTTTGATGAGAACAGCTTTTGACTATGTTTTGAACTCTGACATTAACCAGACCAGGGAGAGCAAATGGAAATATGTTGAGTTTAAACCCTCCTGTGTCTCGCATCTGTTTTGTTCCCATGTTCACTATCTTCTCCTGTTTATTCTTTTGTACTGAACATTTGTTAGAACTAAATGTTTTCACAGGAATTACCAAACACAAAATCACCCACGAGAGAAACTCTGAAGCAGATCTGTGCTTTAGTTTTTCACTGTTAGACATTCACTTGTCTTTGTATAAAACCTTTGAACTTCAAACTCTGCCACTTAAAACTTCACTTTATCTCATCATACAGCGATTCTTTATCCAGGACTTTGCCGAAATATATTATTTTCTATTAGGTAATGCTCTAAAGTTTGAAAACAAGACAACTCCTCATTATTGAAGATCAAAGATTAACTTTAAACTGATCAATCTTTGCTCCTTAATTGAGGTTTTGATGCTTGAATGGCAACATGTGAGTATAAATGAGCTTCAAAGTAACTGCAATCCCCCCAGGGCAGGTAAAAACAACAGTCCGACACATGTGGGCAGCAATTAGACGTCTCTTCAGTCTCCTCCTTTCTGGGGCTCTATCTCCCCAGGACCTGCAGCTTGGCTTCACTCTGCAGAGGGCCAACGCTGGGTCGAGACCCTTTGACTCTGTCAACACTGAGCTGAGTTTCAGTTACAGCCCTGCCACTGGTTCTCTGTCTCCCACACAGACACCGTGGACACCGCTGCCCTCCTTTACAGTGATGGTGAATCCTTCATCACTGCTCAGTATAGACATGCAACACTGAAACTCCCAAACGTGTGTGTTCTCACACTGGAGCCGTTATGTTATGTTAGGTTTGCCTTTGAGAGTACTTTAACAATTTATATGTAATTACCTCTGGCAAGGTGGTCATGTTTTTGTCTGTCTGTTATAAACACATGGAAAAATTTATGAACAATTAAATGACTGTGTATAGAAAACATGAAGCTGATATGATGTCACCCACTGGCTTGTGGACTCGCATTGTGAGAGAGGAGTTTGAAGTTTGAAGTGTGTATAAGACTCAAGTTCAGATCTGATGTGATAGGAAATGATCAAACTAACCACATCCTTATATCTTCAACTTTTTGAAGCTTAATATCTCCTGAATGATGAAGTGATTTTCAGAGAAGAAGAGTTGACTTTAGCTAATGACATCAGAATGACTTGTGGGAAAAATTTATTGGATGTGGAGCAACAGTTGGAACCAGAGTTTTTTGGAGACAGCATCTTGTGGCCATCGGTTGTTCTTGCACTTCGACAAAAATATTGAAACGAGCTGGAAAGAAAAGACTTTAGTGTTCATTTAGGTGACCAGACCTGGAGAAATGTTTTCTATAATGCCAAAGAATACATAATTAGATCAGACAAATCACATAAAATACAAGATAATCAATAAATGTGACTCCAGAAATCTGCAGTAAATATGATGATCTGTGCTCTTCAATGTGTCAGAAGTGACAAAAATCAACCAAAACTTTGTATTCTTGGCATCAGCTCCTCATCTGGACAAAAAGACAAAATCGTTAAGTTTCTGGGCATGTTCAACCGGGAGGAGACCTCTGAGATGACCCAGGACATGATGGAGAGACTATATCTCTCAGCTGGACTGGGATCCCCTGAAGAGCTGGTGGAAATGGACAGAGAGAGGGATGTCTGGGCTTCTCTGCTAAGGTTGCTGCCCCCACGACCAAAACCCTCCAGATAAGCAGAAGACGACAATGACATTAAGTTTCCACATGATTGGTTAGAAGAACATCCACCTACAATGAAGTTATGCCCTGTTAAGTTATTTTCAGTTCTTGACCAGTTAACAGCCTGTATTGTCATCATCAAAATGAACATGGTTTTATCAATTTCATTTTTACATTTGTAACCATCAAATTTTACCTCATTAAACATTAAAAAGCAAAGAATTACACAAGATCTCATGTAAAACTAATGCTCCAAACTGTATTTTACTGATAGAAAATTACTGCATTTTAACAAGTTGGTTATTGTTTGTTACTTTGTTTATGTACGTACATGCAGGTACATTATTTAAAGATTGTAAACATCTACCTCGCTCCTCCCTCCACGCTCTACAAGCAGCATTGTTGTGGAGTCAAAAGTTGGAGGCTGTTTCTGGGTTTTTACGACTGCGACTGGTTAACAATGACAGGAATGTGATTTCCATCAAAGTTTGTCCCCACAACTTGGTGTCAGTGTACAGGAAATTTGGTGGGCTGTTGCTCAGTGGAAAAGGATTGTTTAAAGAATGATGAGTGCCAAACAAGGACTGCTCATAGTCTCACACATGGAGCCTTATCAGCACTGAACTGCAAAAATTACTTTTCTCTTTGGCTCCAGGAGACAGAAATGAATCCAATTGTATTAAAAGGCATGCACACACATGCACACACAGTTGTTTCCAGCATTTGACAGCACATTCTTCGCATGTCGCACGGCCATTGTGATTGGAGGATATCATATTCTGCTCAGAGTGCAGTCATTTCTTGGCGTGACATCTGACATGACAACATGGCAGACACGAGAGGAGACACGAGGAGGGGGAGGGTGATTCCTAAAGTTATGTTCACAATTTAACACAAGAAGATGTTGTGCGTGGTGCATGCTTCAAGCAGCAGGCCTCCAGTTGTTAATGAATGAAACGACTGACCTATGACCCCAGCAGTCAGTGACATTTCAGGAGCAGACAGCAGCTTTCCAGCAGCCCGCTGTTGCCCACCCACAAACTGGAGACAAAGTACAAAATATGTTTCAGAACCACACAAAGGATCCATCATCATCAAGCTGCTCTGTTTTAAAAACACTCAGAGGGTCGCTGCACATAAGCCTCAGCGGGAGCCATCTAGAATAATTTTTTATATTAGAAGAAAAAAGCACAGGTGTAAATAATAATACAGGAAAAACCTCTCCCACTGCCATGACTGAGGCATTTGAATAGAGCGAAGTCATATTTACCATGATTAGAAACACATGCTTTCTGTCGATGCCTCTGTTTAATAGTCTACTGAAATCCTGGAATGCTTTCATCTATCAAGTACACACAACATAAAACACTCTGCATATCTACTACATAAAATTCTCACAGTTTGTGCAGTGGTACGGCACCTTTTAGTCTGCAGGATCACAAATGTGTTCAATTTTATGAAGCACAAAATATGCATATCAACAGGAAGAAATCAACCACTATATTCATAAATAATTCAAAACCACGAGTTGTGTAAATAGTCTACAAACAATAAAAACAATAAAATGCTAGGTACTAAAATGCCCAAGTACTTATTGATCAAATCCTGGGTAAAAACAAGCTTCTTCTTCTTCTTCTTCTTCTTCTTCTTCTTCTTCTTCTTCTACTATGAATCTTCAGAAGAGTTTTTGCATGCAGTTTTTTCCACTGAGATCTCACATCAACGTATCTTTTTCACATTAAAATAATCATTGGTAGGAGTGAATCCATCACTGATGACAACATAACCTGTATAGGCCTATATTTTAAACTTCAGTTAAAACTAACAGCAGTCTGGTTTAGCAGATCTAAAAACTGTTTTTCAAAGTTTCAGCCTGTAGAGTTCGACTTGTGTTTCCTCCAGGCAGTCTGTCTTGCTTGGGAATTTTCACCAATAAAAATCAACACAACCTTGAAAAACTGATTAGCTTCATGTTGAATGAATACAGTTTCACACAGAACCATGACTGCAGAGTTTGTCCCTGGTCTCTTTTATTCAAGACTTGCCTTGAAAGTATCTTTTCAGTGACCCACAACCTTTGAAATATTCATACATATCATCTTTAATAGATTCCACTTGCCTGATAACACAGTTCCTGGTAATAATACAGCAGCACACATTGGCTGCCCTAAAAAATTCCAGCTTTAAATACTTTCAGATTATTGTGAATTGTATAAAGTGCATTTTCTTCTCTAATGAAATGTTAACAAAGTGTAAAATGTGGAAAGCAGAGTATGAAAATGCAGTTTTACTCACAACATCATTGAGTGATGCACTTCCTGTAACTTCTGATGTACACTCTAAGAAACGCTGGGTTGTTTTAACCCAAAACTGGGTCAATAGTGGATTAACTACATGCTGGGTTCATTAAACCCAGTCAGGTCGGTGTAAAAACCAAAGGAGTGGTGGGAAATATTGGGTGAAAACAACAAAATAATAATGAGTAAATGACAAAATGGTCGAAAATATTTGTTAAAACAACAGAACGATGGAAAATTATGGGTGAAAACAACTAAATGATAGAAAATTTGAGATAAAAACTACAAAATAATGAGTAAAAACAGCTACATTTGGGGTAACAATAACAAAATAATAAATAAAACAATAAAAATGAATATTAAAAACAAAAAAATGGTGGTAAATATTGGGTAAAAAAACAATAAAATGAGTTAAATTAACTGATTTAAATTTAAATGTACCCAGTCCTGGGTGAAAAAAACCCTGCATTTTTTTTAGTGTGAAGCTACTGAACAGTGAGTTTATGGCATTTTCCCTCATCTGGTTTCAGTGTAACATTATAGGGACTGTTTAAAGTGTATACGCTCTGCTCCTGACTTTTATTACATTTTATTTTGCCAGCACAGTCAATGCAGAGGCCGTACAAATGACAGGGGGGGAAACGCTGTTTACTGGTTGGCTGTCAGAGATGGTGAAGCTAAACACAGTCTGCAGCACACCACAGTGAAATACAGTGAACAGGATTCTGTTACTGTCTGAGTGAAACATCATGTCAGAGTCAAAGCCGAGGCCAACGGGGGTTTAACATCGCTGCCAGTTTACCTTCTGTTTGTGAATTCTTGTGTCATAACTGTGAGAAAGTTGAGTTTTGACAGGTTTGGTTTTGGCCACGCTGACAGGTCTC
Organism: Pseudochromis fuscus; assembly: GCA_900323345.1. Taxonomy (NCBI): domain Eukaryota; kingdom Metazoa; phylum Chordata; class Actinopteri; family Pseudochromidae; genus Pseudochromis; species Pseudochromis fuscus. The sequence goes on along the minus strand of OOFC01050283.1, from coordinate 49,484 downwards.
CTGTGATTAATATGAATTCAGAGGCTGAGAAGGGCACAAAACCTCCAGGTCAGGTCCTCGGGGGGGTCACATCTCCTCAGGTATATCTGCGGAGCTCGGTGGGAGTATCCTATGTGTGTGTGTGTGGGTGTGTTTGCTGATGTGCGTTTGACCCACACTCAACCTCCCACTGTGGAACCAGATGATGATTAAGATCATGAGGTCTCCATGCTCCCTCATCACGTTCACTTATACTTGACTTTTTCGACCGCAAATCTCGTGTTTTGGGTCGAACATCGGTCGACCTCTGACCCCAGCTAACAGCACGAAGCAGTCATCTGGTCAGGATTATTAGCTGGCATCGGATAAATCTGCGGTGAACCAGAGCATTTTTTAAGCTGTTCTGAGACTTTAATGTTGTTTTCAATGATGGAAGATGTGTTCAGATTTATTATTAAAAAATTATATTTTTATTTTAACAAAACCAAATGAAAACAATGAGGCGAACTGGATCTGCAGCCCCCTCCAACAAGTTGCAGCTTATTGTTCAGCGGTCGAGCTCGCAACATGGTTTATTTTCTGATAACATTGTTTTTTGCAACATCAGATATCCATTTATGTTTATACTACACGCTCAGCAGCAAACAGAAAATCTGAAAAAGAGTATAAACTGTAAACACAGTCGTTCATTCAGCCAATGAGAAGTGGTGGAGACCAAAAACAGAGCAAAAACAGAGTGACTAATCTCACATTTACCCGGTGGACAGTGACATGACACTGGCGACATATTCACTTATGCTTCTGAACCTTATTGTGCTGCCCTCTAGTGGATAAAGAAAACACATATTAGTTTTATCAGGTTGACAAAAAGTAAATTTACTTTTTTTTAATTAATTATCAAAAAACTGTAGTTAAAGTCAAAAGATGAAAACTAAGGTTTGTACTTAAAGGAACAGAAAATCCATGATCTAAATACAGTTGAGGATAGATTATGACATAAATTAATAATTTATGGGAATGTTAGAAAATAAAGATTTGATGATGTCAGAGCATTTCAACCAATCAGAAAATTGGGAGGAGGTTTCTGATTGGTTGAAATACTTTTTCATAAATTATCAAATCTGCCTAGAACCTCTTCTTATGGGCTCTCAATATTACAGCTATCAACCTCTGCATGTATGTACATCCCATTTACTATTTCTTTAAGGCATAAACTGAATATAAGTACCTTTAAAATTAGTGTATGTACAGTGAGTAAAAGTATTCAGGTATTTCCACCAGTGTTCATTTTGCCTCAAACTGAGCTGAGGTGTCTTGAGTCACTTCATCATTTCTGCAGAGTAAATAAACCAAAAGCTGAGGTCAGCTGTGGCGCTGATTCATCAGCCGTGCCGTCACTGACAATCACAAACCTGAATGAACCATGTGGCTCCCCTGTCAAGTCAGTGGTTTCTCCATACAAACAATGGAGGCCTCTATTTAATGGTAAAGTAAATGGACGGCTCTGTGTTGACTTTCTCTGTATGCAGTGTGATTGTGTGTGTGTGTACGTGCAAATGTAGACGTGGTCAGATGTGTGTCTGCCTTGTGTGTGTTGGAGTGTCTTACAGCTGGGTTTCTGAGCCTCTGGAGGGTCCCCATTGTTAAAGGCTTCCTGTAGAAATGTAGCAGGAGACCAGAGGAAAGGGAGGATCTGACAACACTGCAGGGTGAAGAGAAAACCAACATTTTCATTTTCAGAAACACACTTTCACAAACAAACACTCTCATTTTTCAAAGTAAGATTTTTTTGTAAAATAAAAAGATGAGATTCCTAATTAATAAAATGCACAATATTGTTTGTGTTATAGTACGGAAACCCTAAAAGGACATTTTTATTGTCTCTGTTTTGCCAGGATAATTCATTTCAGTGGTTTTCTCAAGATCTTGAGCAATTTTTCTTATCTTGACACAACAAACTTTGTTTTCTCAAAATTATGGGATAATTTATTTCATTATCTCAAGATAATGAGATAAATTATCCTTCATTTTCTGCGAAATAACAAATTTATCTTGTTATCTCAAGGGTATCTTGAAATAACAAGAAAAATATCCTATAAACAAAGTTTGATTTCAAACCAACAATTTAAAAATGTACTTAAAAATAATTGTGAAAAAAGACACTGGCCATGCAGTAAGTGTCATTATTTATTCATATTTAGAATATTTTCTAAATACTTTAAGGGTGATTTGTACATTTTTGCTGAAAAACAGTGATACACATTTTCACAACTTTGATTCTTAGTAATCCTGGAGAATAAAGATAGAAAACAAGATTAATCTCCTACAAAAGTGTTGATTAATTTGTCATGAAAAAATAAAAGGAAGTAGTTTTTTTATTTGTTTGAAAGTTGACATTCAAATTATTAATGTTCTGTAACTGATTATTTTTTTTCCACATATTGATGTAAACTTGTTCAGACTCTCTTGTAGCTCTGTTTTTGGTCTCTACCAGCTCATAAATAATAAGTGGCTGTTTGAAAATCACAGCTTCACAACCTTGTCCTTCACTGTTTGTAGTGCAGTGTGCAGTGGGGTTTGTAGAGATCTTCAGGTGTCTCTTGAAGTCAAACATTAAGCTCAATAAAGAAACTCCAGTCAGTTCATGTGCCGTTTACTGAAGCTAACTCCAGCTTTTTATTTTATTCTTGCATGTAAAAAAAAAAAATTAAACAAGATTAGTCCAACATGTAAAAAATCGTCTTTCATGTTTTCCATGTCTGGCTGATTTCCTTCAACAACAACTTCATTCAGCCAAATGCACGTGATCCAAGCGTTACTCCGTCCACTGACTGATCTGTGTCCCAGATACAAGGCTCTCAATACATATGTTCAAGCCTCTGCTGTGGAGTAAAGTTACTCCTTGGTCAATTGCATTACAAGCTGTAATGTATTACCTCATTGTTATGTTTATTATTCATGTCACTGTGAATGGGGCAAGAGAAAAGCACTTCCTGTAATTGTGCAGAAACGGAGCAGATGTGAGAACAGACATTATTTTTTCTGCTTTTATTCTTTCTCTTTCTTGTTTGGTATCGTTTTGAGTGGCGCACCGCCTCATTCAGCTCCACCTGACCTGTAATCCAGCACGTCCTTGGACACGCTGCTGTCATAATCGCACCGTGATTTCCACCGAGCTTCTGTTTCAGTCGCTGTTCACACCAGCCAACAACAGGGAAACAACCGAAAACACAGAGAAATGTGCAGATGTGACCTTTAATTCTCCACTTATTTCCACACAGTCTGGCCTCTTGTCCGATCTGGTTTCTTATTATTCTAACAAAGTGCGAGAAAATTGATAGGATCTTCATTTTCGGGCCCTCCTCGCACAATCCCAAAATTGTGATTCTGCTTTTTCTCAGCCTCCCATGATACACTGGGGCTTTTGAATATCACAAGCTATTAGATATAATTATATTTTCTCAGCCATTATTCTCCTGTGAGATGCAGTGTAGCAGCCAATTGAGAGATTGTATAATTCACTTACTGCGGTGCATTGGTAAGTGACTTCCCCAGTTCTCTCTGTGGGGGTGTTGTCTTAAAAGAGTGAGCGCATATGTGTATGTGAGTGCATTCATGTGCATTTATATGGGGGGGGGTCACTAAGGGTCACCCCTTTGCCCACTCCAGAGACAGGAAATGGCTCCAATATGGGCCTGAGTGTGGCTTCCTTCAAAGCTCTGGGGAGTGATTTAAGCTGCTTGTCAGGACCAGAACTCAGAGATCAGTGAGCAAGAAATGTACAAAGTGAAAAATACAGATGTTTTGTTCGGCCCATTTGAAACCATAAATCTCTGGTAGGCTTCACTGGGACCCAGAGGTTTATTAACAGTGTCAGTGGGGCAGCAGATGATAAGCTGATATGCCAAGAATAATTTATGTCTAATGTAATAGAAACATGTATAGATAGTTTTCAATGGTTAGACCTCTAACTCCTGCTTGTTTCACACCTTTTATTGTCATATAAGTCGAATCTGCTCATATGTCTTTGTGTTATTGACAGATGTAAGTTTAGCATACACTAAAAAATATATATTTTTCATAATTAAAACACAGTTTGTAGTTGAAATCTACTTGAAATCCAGTCACCGTTGGCTCGTTAGTGTTTAATAAAAGATATATACACAGGAAGAGTCAAGAAAATGTATTGAAACCTCAGATACAAACGTGTTTATTTCATGTTTCTGTGAATGCTTCAATAATTATTAATCAAGAAATTACTAATCACTCATTGTGTTCAACTACAGTATTACACATGAAGCAATTAAATGAAATTAACATTTTAAAAATTTAGTTAAATGAAATTGGTAATGTACTTTAACAATCTTATTACTTGAAAAGAGCAACAAAAAAATAAATTAAAGGCAGTTTTTTGTAACATTTTACATCCCCCTTACAGAAAAAACACATAAATTTCCCTTGTTATTCCCATGTGATCACGTGTCCACATGTTGCCATAAATGTTTCCCTAACCCTTTACACACAGAATTACACATGTAAAACACGGGTTTTGTAAATGTTTTCCAAGAAAATGTTACAATACCACACATTTCCCATGTGTATCTCCTTTTTCCCATGTGTTTTTCCTGGGCAGACATGTAATTCACAGTCTATCCCATGATACAATTGAAGGTAAAAACACCATTCATATTCTCAGTCTGAACAAAGAACTTTAACTCACCAACTAAGAAGACATAATGAACGTTTTTGAGATATCCCATGACACAATTTATTTATTTTTTACAGTGCTATATCAACATTAAATCCTTCAGTAGTTTTCACTTGTGCTTCCACCTGTTCACATTCATCACGAGGAGGAGACTTTTTCCAGACGTGATGCTTTGTGCATCTTGTCATCTTGGACTCTGTGCAAATATGCTACTTAAATGGTCAGAGTGTCGGACGACTGTCTTGGCTGTGATGGTAGAAGAGATGGTTGTTTACACAAAGCATACTTTCTACTGTCTGGGTTGTAATCTCTCCAAGGAATTTTTAGCAACGCTCGTCAACGTCAGAGAAGAAGACAGTGTTTGCTACTTACAGGCTGTTGCTGATGTGTTATGACTTTTTTGGCAAAGTTAATGAGGAATAAGTTTAGGATGTTATTTATCACACTTGTATAATTCAAATACTGAGTTTATATATTCATAATGTGCTGCTGTGAGGGATGAGCTAAGAAAATGTATTCAAGTACTCAAATCAAGCACAACACTTGTAGTACATGTACTTGGGTATTTTCATTTTGTGTTATATTTGCACTACACTACAAGTCAAGGACCTCTGTAATCATTTGACAGCTTTGTTCAGGATGAGATAGAAAAATATATTCAATGGTTCTTTTTTTCCTGCTTGAAATATGTTTAGTTTTACTTTTAACATTTTTACAGTATGGGAGTTTTACTTTGAAAACCTCCTCCTCCACTGGTGCTAGTTTTGTAGGATTCAGAATGTGTGAATTTATTCTGCATAGTACTATTTAATCTCCATTACTTTGAAAATCTTAACTATATTACCAGTGCCACAACACTACAAAGCCAGAAAATAGAAATGGACAAAGCAACTGTCTCAAAATTGAGACCAATGTAGAAGTGCAAAAAGGTGTAATACCCCCAATGACCACTGGAGGGTGGCTCCACAAAAGTCTGGCTCCAATGGACTTTAATTTAGTAATCATTATCAGTCATGAAATAGTCACCACCACCATTTTCTCCACAAGTCATCCTGATGTCATCAGCTAAAGTCAGCTCTTCTTCTCAGTGATCTGGTCCATCTGAAAATCATTT
>OOFC01050283.1:18547-43663 GCA_900323345.1 Pseudochromis fuscus | reverse complement strand
TGGTGGTTCCAACTCAATACATTTTTCCCACAAGTCATCCTGATGTCATTAGCTAAAGTCAGTTCTTCTTCTCAGTGATCTGGTCCATCTGAAAATCATTTCATCATTAATTAAATATTAGCTTTCATAAAGAGGAAGATTTAGGTGCATGGTTAGTTTGATTGACAGGTCTGGTCTCTTATGAAACTTCAGTCTCAAACACAGTGAGCAGTGTCCATGGGTTCAAGGGTCAGACCCGCCTCCTCACTTCTCCTTTCATGTCCAAATATGGTCACTTCTGGCTCCATAAATCTGACATGACGACGTTCAAATACCAAACTCCTGGCTTCAGTGTGCTCCTCCACAGGGAGACATCAGCCTCATCCATTCTATGGTTGACACTTGTTAGCAAAATTAGCTAGAATGCTAACACAGCAAAGTGGCTACATCAGCTACAATACCTGAATAAGCTCTCACAGTGCACGTATGTCCAGTGGCTTATGTATGGACTATCACCTTTATACCACAGCATCTAACACAAAGTCTGAGTTTACTTTGAACAGAAACCTCCAGGGGCCTCACGCCGCTGGATTAGCAGGTGAACGGCCTCTCTTTGCTGAGGCTTTCAGGTGTCACGAAACGGCTCAAGTTCAAACAGACTTCTGTTGCCACCATTTCAAACAGATCAAACCTGCAAAGCACAATTTCTGCTCAGGTCAAAACACATGGAGAACATCTGCCTCCCTCACCACCAGAACAGAACGGGAAACAGTTCATCTCAATATGGATGAAATAGCATGTTGCAAAAAACTGCAGAACATTTGATATACAATACAATATAATATTGTATAAACAGTGCTTCTGCTTGTACATTACATTTTAATGCACAAACAAATATACGTTAGGCATCCATTTCTAAACTAATGAATGTTTAATAACGATAATGAAAAATGTGACCCCACTTTTATCTTTATTGTTCATTTATTTGCACTTGGGTGTTATTGATTCTTACATGTTTTCTACCACATTCATGCTTTTTATACTTTATTTATGCTAACTTGTCTTATTCAGAATTAGACCATTTTCTCTGAGATAAGATGAAGTTATTCTTCATTTGTTGTTGTTGTTTTATTCATCATTTGTCATTTTATTTATCATTTATTTATTTATAAATGTATTATTATATACTGAGACACACCTGAAATTGTTGTTGTTGTTGTATGGTTGTTGCGGCCAGAGAATCATTTGTTTGCTGTATTCAGGAAGTCTTTCTGATAATGATCATGCTACTTAATGAAACCAGAAACTCAGTGCACAATGAATCATTAACGACTGTCAAAATATCAACAGTGTTTATTGATTTTAGTCTATAATAATCTAATAATTAATCTCATTAAAGATGCTGATGGATTTTCTTGTTTTCAGGACCTGAAGGCAGCTCAGTCCTCTTTGTTTCAAGTTGTTTTCAGGTTTAAACTGCAGCTTTGAGGTTGAATGAAGGAGTAATTCAGATAACTGCAGACTGTCCTGCTGGAGAGGGGGAAGTCTGTGATACCTGACAAATCTGACCATACAAGGAAAGCTGCATCTCCCAGGAGAAGTGTGGGACTCCTCCTCGACACTCAAAACATTTTTAAACATTTAATCACCTGCAACAGTGAGAGACACATTTCGATAAAGTGCAAATGCAATGGAAAAAATTACCCTAAGGCTGTATTCATAACTGTCATTCCTTAGTAAATAGGATAAAAGACATATTGAAATGTTGGCATGAAAAAAAATAAGTATTATTATTATTATGAATGTAAAAAGTTTTGTCCTGCCTCAGTTACTTCATGTCAGATTATTTATTTGCTTTTTTGTTACTTCCCGTGTTGGAGGTAAACCAGTACAGAAATATGATGTTTTTATTTAGTGACACATGTTACAGGCTTAGCAGAAACCTCTGTTCCCAGACTTTTTATTTAAATGAAAGACGTTTGACATGAGAGCAGGAAAATCACAGGTGTAACCAATAACATCCATAACAGCTGCACTCCATTCACTTGTTCCAGGGCTCAGATTTTGGGGATGTCAGCTTATTGATAATATCAGTTCCTCCTGTGCTTTAGCCACAATAAGGCAAAAATATCTGGCATGAGAAATGTTTGGTATTCACTCCTTTTACTTCTCCCTCAAAGCAACTTAGACGACACAGGAGAGAGCTGAGAGCTGCGACTGGAGGGGGAGGGAGGTCAAGTGGAGGACGTTTGGGAGTTTATTTGTTAAATCATCATTGACGATGGAGCTATGCCAATGATGAAGTGGTCCTATACGAAGTGACACACAGCAGCTCAAGTGAAATGTATCCAGCCTCAACATTAGCTAACATGCTTATAGAGGAACAACACTGATGTGGTGTGAACAGTCGTAAGAAAGTTTTACTCTTTGATGAGTTTATTTAAAATCTAGAATTTGTTGAAATGATGTGAAAATGAGGAAGCCGAGATTCAAACCCACAACCTTCCTGCTGGAGGTGACAGTGCTAACTACTGCATCTTGTTCAATGCCACACATAATGGTGTTGTAGACATATCTCCTATAGGCAGACTGCCACCTAGTGTTGATCATTTCTACTGCACAGTGTCTACAGTGGCTTTTTATTTTGAATAACACTATAGGATATTTAACATTTTTCTGATTGTAAAGCTGATATATAAACAGTTATATAAATAATAAGAGAAAAACTGTTTCTGGTCTTAGTGTTTACATCACAAAGGTTGTAATCAACAGTGTAAAAAAGTGCTCTGTTTCTAAAATATAACAAATGGGAGGTGGACCGCTCTTGTCTTGTTACACTGAATTTTTAACTGTGTTTTTGTCTGATTAATGTGGCACAGAAATGTTTGTTTGTGATAAATATTATCTTACCTTATCTTATCTTGAAGCTGGTTATTGACTTCCTCTTTTTTGGGAAGACTTCAAATCATTGTTTTCTTGGCTTTCACCACATTAATTATCTTAAATAAGGGTTTTTTGATTGTTCTTACAAACGATTTATTCTGTGAGCCTCCACTTATTTCTGTGGGAACATGTAGATTTGAACAGTTGTTTAAAGTCATAGATGTTATCTTGACATTTCAATCCAGGCTTTGATTTGTCTCATCTTGTGTGAAGTTGTTCACACCGGCTGGAGAGCAGCCTCCAGACCTCCTCCCAACATCCCGACTCCAGTCCTTTCTGGAAAGGTGGACCTCAAAGGGTTGAAGGCTGACCCAGGAACCTGTGTTCGCAGTGTGATGGCAGCACCTTCACCAGAGTCCTCTTCATCGTTTACCTCACTAAAGACACCGGGCAGTTTGTTAACGATACGTTTGGTAAACAGCTCAGGGATTTTTGTCTGTTTTGCACCTTTATTCATTTCTTGGTGCTGACCTATGTGCCTGATAAGTTGGGAAATATAAGGTACCCACAAGGAAAAGGACATTCAACTTCAAGTTAACAAGAAGAAGACTGACTACAACAGCTGCTGGGACAGGAGGGAGGCATGACAAACAAGAACAGGCTGATAGAAGAAGGAAAAACAAGCCCATCAACACAGTGACGAGAAAGGTTAACTCTATGTACACTTGATCATCACAGCAGTAAGTAGTGCTCATAGTGCTATCCCACTTTATAAATACTACCTTATAAAGCATTAATATGATAAATGTGTACCCAGCAAAAGAGCTGTTCCTGTGAGTCAATCCAGAAATATGTGTTTTGAACCATCAGGAGGTTCGACCTGTTTTTCTTCTTTTTTGCCCTTTGTCTTTTAGAGGGAGGGGAGGAGATGATGAGAGAAAACACCATGCGGTATAATCCTTACTTTAAATAGTAAATACAGGGTGACACAAAAAACAGGAATCTTTTAACAATCCAATAAAACCAAGAGTGATGGAAGAAAAATATTTTATTCATAGTAATTGAAACCTTAAAAGATGCCATTTAAGAAACAATGATGGAATTTTCATTTTTGTCTCGCAGTGGTGCCACTTGCACATGTTTGCCAACATGCACTTCAAAAATTCCTGTTTGTTTTTTTTTGAGTCACCGTGTATTTACAATACATGAAACCACTAACACTTCCCCAGTGTGGGATTAATAAAATGTATCATATCTCATCTTGTCTTGATCTTCACTTTCCACCTTCACCCCCCAAAAAAACCAAATCCAGTAAAAAAAGTGTGGTTATCTGAGCTAAAATGAGGAGGGGGGACATTATATCACAACTAAAGTAATGTAATTACCCTGGATACAACAATATGCATTTATGGAGAGTAATATACAACACAATACATTCTGTACTGTTTTACATGAACAATAAAAGCATTCCTTATGTTGGACTGATAGGAGATATTACACACATTACAGTATACAGTTATTAGGCAGTATGGCTGCATGTGTGCAACAAACCTCCAGAGGGAGCTGTGTGATTTCTGAAAAATTCTCAAGTAATGTCATGTTAAAAACCTGAGGGTGTCAATGACAAAAACACAGGCATTGTTTCATCTGCATTGTGGGTGATGGAGGCAAAGACAAAGAAGAGAAATAGTAAGAAAGATGTTTTTTTCTTGGTGGTCAAAATGCTGTTTTTTTTACCTGTAGAGCTGTGTAGGACCTCTACAAGGAGTCCTCTGGCCCATTTGATACCCAGCTGGATCTGCTGAAATATTTTATCTGAAGAGAAAGTTGGACACTTTAAGATTCTTCTTTAGTATTCTCAGCCATCCAGATTATGTTTATCATTATGGTCATCATACTCAATGTAGAAATTTTTAATGGTCATTTTTAACAGTAGAAAATCAAGATCACCTGTTAAAAACCAAGGAGGAAGTCACAAACATAGAAGCCCTGCCCAGCTGCTCGGTGCTGGTTATATCTGCTCTCAAGCATCCATACCTGGTGAAACGTGTTTTCTTGTATCACGTCAAGTTGTGTTACTCAGTGTGTCTGCAGCTAAATAACATTCAGCTTAGTAGACAACATTCAGTTTACCTGTAAAAACCAGTTGACTTCCTGACTACAGGATGGTCACAATCAGCCAGTTGGATGGTGAAGAAACAGCCTCCTTTTTGATTTATTTCCAGGTCAAGACATAAATCATTGCGATCAATCACATGGTGTGCTTGCTCAATGTGTCACATGACATACTTTTCAACGGCCTGTATAAAACATGATGTTTATCTTGTTTCAGTCCAAAGCAAGTTACACATGATTTAACCTGTAAAAGTGCGACACTGAATACCTGGAATATTTTTAGGAGGTGGTTTAAATATTTTGATGACAAAGGTTTTATCATGTCATACACAACTAAATATATCTTCCACTGAAAACTGTTGATGATGGCCACTGGGTCAACCATCATATTTCTGAAAACAAAATGGTATTGTCACAAATTTCTAAAATATTTTATGTTTTAAATCCCACAAATGGCATTGTATTAACTATCAATGCATTATACTACTACTACGACTGGTAGTAAGAAGAAGAAGAAGAAGAAGAAGAAGAAGAAGAAGAAGAAGAAGGAGAAGGAGAAGAAGAAGAAGAAGAATTTCTATAGAACATTTTATACATGTAATGCATCACAAATTGCCTTCAAATAAACTAAAAAACAAAAATATACTAAAACACATAGAGCAGAATGAAATAAATTGGACATTTCTATGTTTATTCACAGTCATTTTTTTATGTATGTAAAACATTCATCACACAAATTAGGCAGCATGGTTGCATATGTCCAAAAGAACCTCCAGAGGGAGCTGTGGGATATCTGATAATATATTTATATTTATATTTATCAGCACAATATACAAAATATGTAATTTTTGGACTGAAAGGGGAACACTGATATTACACATCAAAGTTAACTATGTAAAACTTACTCATCAAAGGTTTGGACAAGGAAGAGGAATGAGTGGGGTGAAAGGAACAGTCTGTAGCTGTGGTATTTTTTGAAGTGGTCCATCAGGAGTCTGACTGTATTGTAGGCATGCAGTGCTGAGACAGATAATCAAAATCCAGTTTTATATTGGTCAAACGCAGGGTGCACTGGATATGCTCCATAGGGAGGAGGGGGGTCGAGAGGTTGGGGTGCTGCTTGTTGGGATGTGGTGCTCCAGGTTGGTTGGTTTGTAGTTCCATATCCTTCAAATCCAACACCAGCAGAAGCAGGTGGTTGTTGACTTGAAAACTGGGGTAGGACGACTATGGGGAGTTTGACCTCTGGGTTTGTAGCACATTTGATATCCAGTTGGATCTGTTAGAAAAACAATGGTGTTTAAATTACATTGCATCAATAAATGTTTCTTACATTTTCCCATTTCTTTGTTTTGTTAGTAGAGGTTCCCTGTGGAGTTCTTGCTACTGTGATTGTATATGAGAAAAGATTTTTTATTACAGGCTTCCCATAAGTTGTTTATTTTACAAAAGCAGCATTCAAGCCAATGAGCAAAGCAAGAACTGCTCTGAAAGATGCAGGATTTCCTCCCTTACCTTCAGTCTGTACTCCAGCTTGATGATGGCGCAGTTCAAGATGGAGGGTGGCAGTTCACTGGGGATGGTGATCACCTTGGTCACAGTTTTTTGGCCAGAGGATGCTTCAACATTGTCACCCTTCTCCTTTATAATCTCCTGTGTGTAAAGTCTCCTGCGACCCTGAGCAAAGAAACTCCTCTTCTCATAGAGGATGAATTTGGGCTTCACTGAACGACTGGAGTTATTTCTGATTTCAGCTATGACTTGGATAGCATCACCTGTAAAATGAAGAGAAAGCTGGTCACTGTCAGTCATCCAGGCCTATGTTTATCCAGGAATTGGTTGTCATGATTTCACACTACTTGTCACTTAAAATCATTACCAGACACACAAAGACACACTTTGTCTTTTAAAATAGTTCACTACAGAGGGTCAGGACGGATGGTTTGAACCTGCTAAAAAAAAACCAGGATCAAGCCCAGAACATTGTTGCTATATGTGCCAACTACAGAGCCTCCCATGCTTTAAAATCATTTCACAACTTTAACAAACGTGTCCAGTGATATTCAAATCCACCTCACCGCTGCTTTAAGTGGCTTGAGTCCTATAACACCATGCAAATTTCATCATCACATTGGTGAGCAGATTTATGGAAGGTTAACACTTTCTACTATAAACCATGAGTCTATATGTTCTCCTCTGTGAGATATGGGGCAAAAGAATGTGGATACAAAAATCTGTAAGTTAGTTTGCGTCAACAACGTTCATGTCAGCTGCGGCCGCAACAGTCTGTTTTCTGGTGCCTGTCGCTTTAAGACGCTCCCCTCCGTTGCTCTGCACTGACGTAATGACGCCGTCGCCGTAACCAGGAAACCAGTAACGCGAGGAATTGTAAATGAGAAAAATCCACTCCGTTATGAGGCTGGCGGCCTGTGTAACAAAATGTGTGGGTATTTACAACTCAAACCAAGTTTTGAGTGCAGTCATGTCAAACTTCTCTTGTCAGGAGAAATCCAAGAAGGCGGATCCTACGCTGCTGACGCTGTGAGAGACCACGTGGGATACTCCAGAGGGATTGGCTAACGCAGCATCTGTCAAACCCTGTCAGACGCTGTCTGCTCCACGGTCTACGTCACAATATATCAGAATCCAGAACAGCTGTTTTATCCCAGGTAATTCTCTTCAAGAAGCTCACGCAACAATAATATTGTTTTAAAATCTCACAGTCAGTGGACTTGGAGGTAAGCCACATACCAAACAGTACATATACAAGACTTTAAAAAGTGGATTTTCCATAATATGTCCCTTTTAATAGACATCAACAAACTGATTGGAATGATTGGTATGTCCCAGTGAAGTAAAGTAGAACATATTTCCTTATTGTAAAGCGAAAAAAAGATTAGATCTATTAACATTCTCACACTACACATCCTGGATTTTCATGAAGAGGAATTCATCTATATTTCAACCACTGAAACATTAAAATAGGGAGGCAAATATCTTTTAACTTTTATTCTACCTTCTACTTTCTAACTTGGTTGTTAACACTAACACACTGGCCTTGACTGGTATGTCAGAGTGAAGAAAGACATCAGATATCTTATTCTTCTCATGGTTGTGCAAAGAAAACAAATAGATGTTAACCCCTTTAACCCTCTCACACCCTTGTGCCCTCTGGTATGTACATTTTTTGGTTGTCTACATCTTTCCAGCATTTCCAGTGAATGCTGGTTGGTAGTTTACAGTCTGCAAGATAAGTGTACATTGTTCAGGGTGGTGCTAACATCATGGGTAATATTAACACTTTCACGACTAAGTCAACATGATGGTTTTTGTTAGACGAATCAAAAACATTTCTATCAACCTCAGTGGATCTGGAGAAGCAGGGAGAGGATGGAGATGAGAAAAATGCAGGAGTTGCTTCCTTGACAAAAGTATTCAAGCAAACTTATTTTTCTACATTGCTACCAACATTAGGTAATTGACAGTTACCTTGTTTGTATCCCATCTTCTTTGTATGGACATCCAGGGAAACATTTCCAGAGCCAAAAACCTTGACAGATTTATCCTTGGAGCCATATTGTGGATCCTAAAAAACAGACAACAGCTTTATATTTATGCAGCAAGATATAGGTTTGTTTTTATTTTTTTTCATTTAAAACAGGTTTAACACCCTGATTAAATTGTTGTATTTCATTCTTTTAAATTCTGTATTATTTTATCTTTTAATTGACCTCTTACCATAAGTCCAGGGATGCCCATGTCTGCTTTGGACACAAATGTGAAGTAGGTACTAGCTTTCTTTGTTATCTTCATTGATTGTTTAAGCTCTGCCTTCAACTTATGAACAATTTTGCCAGTGTGGTCTTTGAAAGACGACGGGAGTTTTCTGTAAGTACAATCACAGAAAATTCAAATATCCTGAGAAACAGGTGAAACATAAATGTTAAGCAAAGACTGAGTAAAGAATAAACACCTGTCAGGAACCTTGAAGGTAAAAGGAAACACATGTCGTCCTTTTCCAATGATTTCACTGCCTGAATAGAAATACAATAAGTTTAATCTTTTAACGAGTATATAAATAGATAGTGTTACAAATTATTATTAAATTATTAACAAGGTATTAAATTAGGTACAATGTGTCAATAATAAAAACTTAATACATCACCATCTTGTCTTGCTTCTCTCAAGATATGATGTTTGATCTCATAATATTTCTCGTCAGCCCAGTAAACGCGATGGTGATGTTGCCCGTAGTGTTCAGACCAGCACACCCGAGATTTTCCTTTTCCTATGAAAGTCAGCAACTGGATTTTAGTTTCTTTAGAAACCTCCACGATGATTCTTCCATTGATGGTGTCTCCATTGGTGAAGATGTTTTTGCTGTTGATGGCATCATACTCAATGTAGAAATTTTTGATGGTCATTTCCAACAGAGAACACAGTGAGAAAAATCAAGATCGTTTGGAAAACCGAGGAAGGAGCTCACAACATATAAGCCCTGCCTCACTGCTCGGTGCTATTTATATCAGAGCTCAAGCATCCATACCTGGTTAAACTTGTTTTTCTTGCATCATGTCTCCACACAACGTTGTGACACTCTATGTGTTTCTAACGACAAACATTTAACTTAGTAGAGAACATGCAGTTTACCAGAAAATAAAATAACAATCGACTAAATTGCAACTGGATGGTCACAGTCAGCCTGTTAGATGATGGAGGATGGAATAGAGTCATGGGAGCCACCCCACTACCTGTCTTTTATTTCCAGGTTAAGTTTGTGTCCTATCACATGGTGTGCTTGCTCAGTGTGTCACATGACATACTTTCCAACAGCGTGATTACAATTTTCCATTTGTTGTATGTCATTTCCTGCAATAGGCTGGCAACCTGTCCAGGGTGTATCCCACCTCCTGCCTGATGACAGCTGGGATAGGCTCTAGCAGACCCCTGCAATCCAAGTGTGGAGAAAGCAGGTATAGAAGATGACTGACTGACTGACTGACTGACTGACTGTATGTCGTTTCTCTAGTTTCAGTCCAAAGTAAGTTACCCTAGATAATCATAATCATAAACAAACAACTGTCATAGACTGTATGTATTATTTCACACCATTAACACTTTCCCTGCCCTGCTAATAAGATCCCTACTATAAAAGTATCTTGTATGTTTGTTCCCAGCAATGATCCTTCTGCTACCCCTGCATCCCCACTCAGTCAACGAGCCCTCTGGACTTTGATCCTTCTAACCAGCTCAAATACATCTTTGGTACCATAAGCCCCACTGTTCTCTCTATTATAAATAGTTAACAGCATCTGTTCCCGTTGAAATTAAATATGCTGTGGAGCAGCAAAAACTTGTTCTTCAAAAACTTAATCTGGAGATCTGCAGATCTCTGCAATTCCAGACCAATTCTAAAACTACTGTTTCTTTTGAAACTCCTCGAGAAAGCTGTTCAGCTCCAGCTCCAGGCTTTCTGAGATACTCATGGGGTCACAGAAATATTTCAAATGTCTGGTTTTAAAGCACAACATAGCACCAAAACTACACTTTTAAAAGGTTTTATTATCTTGCATCTTTTACTGACTCAGTGGGGTTCTGCAATTTTAGTGCTTTTACATCTCAGCACAGCCTTTGATGGTGCACTGAGATCTGAGATCTCCACTTAGGCTAGGTATGCCCTCATCCTGGTCTCATCACCTTAGCTGTGGGGTCCTCCAGGGGTCCATTCTTGGCCCAGTTCTTTTTTCCATTTACAAGGTGCCAGTAGGCTGCATTTTCAACAGACATGGTTTTATGTTCCACTGCTATGCCGATGACATGCAAATCTACTTGTGCCTGAAATGCCACACAACAACCCCGCTGAAGACTTTAGTGGATTGCTTGGAGAACATTAAAACTCAAAATTTTCTTAACAATGATGAACACAAAATATTTTGTTCAGAGCACTGGATTTCCCACAGACTTGGTTCATAAGGTATCCACGACAAGCCTGCTGCTAAAAACCTCAGGGTGATCTTTGACAGCAATCTCAAATTTGATAAGGAAATAGATGCTGTCATGAAAGAGTTAACCCTTTACTTTCCTTCTGTGACTCAGCTGTATTGGATACTCTACAATGGCTGTCAGTTAGTTTTAGAATCAACTTCATTTTTTGTTTTTGAGTGTTTAAATGAACAGCTTGCCCATCCTATCTGTTTTTGTTCTTCCCTTATTACTACTGTACAATTCTTTGGTCACCACCTGTTGTTTTTTAAAATGTGCTTGTATAAATAAAATTGACTTGACTTGACTATGTCTGTGGTGGGAGGGATCAGCTCCAATCCTTCCTGCTCTCCTCAGGGTGCTGGAGGTGTACAGGTCCTGAAGTGATGGCAGACTGCAGCCAATCATCTTTTCTGCAAATCAAATGATACACTGCAGCCTGCCTATGTCTCTGGCAGAGGCAGCAGCATACCAGATGGTAACGGAGGAGGTGAGTAGGTACTAAATGATGGCAGTGTAGAAGTTATGTGGTGCAAGATTATTGACTTTTTGAAGTTACATCAACTTTCATCTGACTTTATCCAAACGGATGTAATCACAGGCAGGACCCTATTCTCTGGTGCTAAAGACTTGAATGTAAGGACTCAGACAGACCACACTTGTTCTGTGCAGATTATACTATATTTGATCTTAAGTGCTCTACAGTCACAAGAAAATCTCAAAAAAAAAAAAAAAAACTCATCCAAACTTATCTAGGTTAAAATGAAGAAGTGGAAACATCATCTCACAAGTGAATTAAGATACAGTGATAACAACAAGCAAACTACAAGTGTATTTGTTCGATATGTGAGATAATACATTTCAAAGTATACAGTGATTAGGCAGTATGAATACGTATGTGCAAAAGAAGAGGGAGCTGTGTATTATCAGAATAACTGTCTCAAGTGACGAAACACATTCAGTTTTCTAACCACACCTCTACTTTGTTCGTAATGCAAGTAACAAGTTTGACAAAAAAGCAGAATGTGTGAGGTGAAAATATAACGTTTCTACCTCTGGTATTTTTCAAATTTTCCATCATGAGTCTGACAGTGTTACAGACACACGATGCAAAATGGTGTTGTACTGTTTTAAGACTTATAATCAAAATGTTTGGGGTTTTTTTGGTCAAAAGGAACAGCAGGGTTCATCGGATATGCTCCATAGGAAGGTGGTGGAGCGACAGGTTGGGGTGCTGCATGTTGGGGGGTGGTGCTCCAGGTTGGTTGGTTTGTGTTCCCAAACGCTTCAAATCCAATGCCAGCAGAAGCAGGTGGTTTTGTTGTACTTGAACCCCTGGGTAGGACCACGATGGGGAGTTTAACCTCTGGGTCTGTAGCGTACTTGATATCCAGATATACCTGTTGAACAAACAGTTTGTTATTATTAAGTGCTGACATTGATAACTGGAATATTGTCGTATAAAGTAGTTAGTAGTTACAGAAGTTCCCTGTGATGTATTTTTGTCTGTGATTGTATAAGAAAGGTTTGGTTTCTACAAGTTTCTCATCAGTAGTTTTTTTCCATCAAAGCAGCATTCAAGTCAATGAGCTAAAGAATCGCCCTAGACAGGGAAATGTAGGATTACCTCCCTCAGTCTCGACAGTAGTGAAGAGTGAAGTTTACCTCCAGTGTGTACTCCAGCTTGATGATGGCACAGCTCAAGATGGAGGGGAGTAGATCTTTGGGGATGGTGATCATTCTGGTCACAGTTTTCTGGCCAGAGGATGTTTCAATGTCCTCACCCTTGTCCTTGATGATCTGCGTTGTGTAAAGTTTCCTCTCACCCTGAGCAAAGAAACTCCTCTTCTCATACAGTTTGAATTTGGGCTTCACTGAACGACTGGAGTTATTTTTGATTTCAACTGTGACCTCGATCGTCTCACCTGTGAAATGAAAGGTGTAAAGATTCCCAATTATCCATGCAGGTTATATTTATCCAAGTAGCTTTGAATCAACTCAGTTTTGTTGTTCATTACTTGGACTAGTTGGTTTAAAGTTTACTTGAAAATTAACGTATTTTTTGGACCATAAGGTGCACTGGATTATAAGGTGCATTAAGTGACTGTCTTTTAACAGGTGCCATTTTGGGGTCCTTATACACACCGTAATATTGTGTTTATTTGTTTATTATAAAGGATCCCCATTAGCTGTTGCCAATAGCACCAGCTAGTTTTCCTGGGGTCCGAAATAATGTGTCAGCAGAGTAATATATACTGTGATACGTATTACTCCACTCGGCTCCTGACTATGGTAGCCGTAATGCTCCGACAATCCATCAATCGGTGCGGCTTTGTACTTTACCAAAGTTGTACTAAGACATTTTGACAGATTTTTGAGCACCGTGCACCACCATAACATCGGTTCGAGCTCAGTAAACACAACCAGAATTAATACATAAGATGCACTGGATTATAAGATGCACTGTCAGAAAATTAAACGATTTTAAGTGTGCCTTATAGTCCGAAAAATATGGTAACTCAGTTCAGAAGATCAGGATGGATGGATGTATGAAGGATGAACATGCATCCACACAGAAAAGCCCCAGCGAACAAGCAGGTTGATATCCAGGGCTTTCTTAGTAACAACTTGTCCAAACATGCTTTAAAATTATTTACTTTAACAAATGGTTCCTGGCAAATCCACCTCACCACTGCTTCATGTGGCTGGACTTCCATCAAAGCTTCAGGGTGGTTCAAATGTTGTGGGTAACACTACTACTATTTTCTCAAATCCACATAGTGATCTTTGGTCGCAGAAATAAAAACATTTATAATATCAACCTCAGCTGATCTTGAGAAGCAGGGATAGGATAGAGATGAGAAAGGTGTTACCAAAATAAGAGTTCCTTCCCTGATTAAAGTACTCAAGCAAACCTGATATTCCTGCTTCCCAAAACAAACAAATGGGGCGTAGCTCATTATGAAACATGAGCAAACAGTTAGTAAATCCTGCAAGAGCCTAGTTGTCCCTACCAGACATTTACCTTGTTGGTATCCCATCTTCTTGGTGTAGACGTCCAGGGAAACATTTCCAGAGCCAAAAGCTTTGACAGATTTATCCTTGGAGCCATACTGTGGATCCTAAAAAACAGACCCTACTTTATATTGAAGCAGTTTTTTTTTGTGTTGTTTTTTTTCTTTTAAAGATAACTGACTTCTTACCATAAGTCCAGGGATGTCCATGTCTGGTTTTGGCACAAATGTGAAATAGGCATGAGCTTTCTTAGTTAGCCTCATTGATTGTTTAAGCTCTGCCTTCAACTTATGAACAATTTTGCCAGTGTCGTCTTTGAAAGACGGTGGGAGTTTACTGTGATGCACAAAAACAACAATTTTAAATAACCTGAGAAAAAGTGAAACATGAGTCTAAACCAAAGTGTACAATCACAGAAAATGTAAATATGCTGAGAAACAGGTGAAACATAAATGTAAAGCAAAGTCTGAGTAAAGAATAAACACCTGTCAGGAACCTTGAAGGTAAAAGGAAACACATGTCGTCCTTCTGCAATGATTTCACTGCCTGAAAAAGAAATATTTTAACTAGTATATAAACAGATAATGTTAACAAATTGTTAACATCAAGGCACAGTGTGTCAATAATGAAAACATAATACATCACCATCTTGTCTTGTTTCTCTCAAGATATGATGTTTGATCTCATAATATATCTCATCAGCCCAGTAATAGTGAGTATGAGAATGCCCATAGTAATAGTCATTCCTATATTCAGTCCACGACACCCGAGCTTTTCCTTTTCCAATAAAAGTAAGCGACTGGATTTTAGTTTCTTTAGAAACCTCCAAGATGATTCTTCCATTGATGGTGTCTCCATTGGTGAAAGTGTTTTTGCTGTTGATGGCATCATACTCCACATAGAAAGTTTTGATGGTCATTTTCAACACAGAGCACGGCAGAAAATAATCGCTTGTAAAAAACAAGGAGAACCTCACAGCATATGAGCCCTGCCTCTCTGCTCAGTGCTGGTTATATCTGACCTCAGACAAACAAATGTTGTTAAACTTGTTTTTCTTGTATCAACATTTTTTTGCATTCAGTGTCTAAATAAACATTCATCTTAGCAGTGAACATTCAGTTAAAGTTCAATGGGTGAGATGGGCATGTTGATGAACTGCCATTTTCAATAAAGCAGATTTGTTGTAGAAAAACTATACCTGGTACGATGTTGAGTTTTTACCTTGCAGAAAGTAAAAGCCAGTAGATAAAATTGCAACTGGAGGGTCACAGTCAGTCTGTCTTTTATTTTCAGGTTAATAAATAAATCATATGTTCTATCATATGCTGCACTTGCTCAGTGTGTACCATGACATACTGTCCAACAGCATGAATACAATTTACATTTACTCTGTGTTGTACGTGATGTTATTATTTCGAAACAACTGATGCAAAGACTGAAAAGTCACCAACATTTTTCAAAATATTTTTAATGTTTTGAACCCTGCAAATTAATTTAATTCATTCTGACTGTATGAAAATATTAAAGAAACTATATTTGTGTTACACCTTGGTCATTGGTACAATATTTCAGTTCATTGTGGGACTATACTACATTCACTGCTAAAATAATAAATTAAGAGTTAAAGGTGGTTAAAAATAGCCACCCTATTTATTTCATTATGTGTTAAATAATTATTAAAAGGCTGGTTTCCGTGCACATTACTCACAGTAAAGTATAAAGAGTTATTTACATATACAGACAATGGCAGTTGGGTGTATGACCCCACCCCTCTCTGATACCTGTATATCAGGAGGGGCCTCATACCTTTTATACATAGAATGTGCTTTAGAATAATAAAGGCAAAAAATAAAACTAAAGAATGAAGTAAAATACATGGAACAGTATTTTTATACAAAAAATAAATTGTAATGCATGAACCAATAATATAGATGGAATATGAGAATATATGGAATGTATGATAAAATCAGGCAAACGAGAGAAACAATTCTAGTGTTGGGCACTTCAAACACATGTTGCACATAAAACATTTAATTAGACCAATTGTTACGGCCTCATTAAGGCTCAATGAGGCCCCAACATATAAAAGGACGCCACACACAAAAAAAGTCTCATTTGAAATGATTCTGTATTTGAATGAAAAAATAGAAAAAAAACATTTAACCAAAAGTAATAAACCAAAAAGAGAAGGAGACCCCGGCTGAAAGAAACAAAAGAGGGGTGGTGGACATGGTGAGCCACACAATGGGCCCACGGACCAGTCACCACCCCTGACTTAACTACCTAACAAATGAACTAAGTAAGGAAAGAAAATATGCCAAACTGAACTACTCAATCTCAAACTAAAATAACAAACTCACTGGAAAAAAACTCTGTCATCTTGACAGAGAAAAGAAAGAGATAAAATGATTCAAAAGGGGAACAAAAAACAAAACTTCCCCTTGCTGCTGCTGCTGCTGCTGCACCACAATCAGAGAGTGAGAGCCGGCGGCCTCCCTCCTCCTGCTTTTTATACCTCACCTGATTGCCTTAATTGGCAGACACCCTGTGAAGGAGAGCAAAGAGGGAGGAGCAACAGCAGCAGCAAAAACCACACCCTCAAGTGTGGGACCTGCACCCTGGCCACACCTAACACCAATATAATACATGATAATACATGCACTATTTTACATGTATAATAAATGCTTTCAGTATTTCTGAATGAAAGGAGAACTCCATTGATATTACACAGCAACATTTACTGTTATTTGGCGGGACTAAGTGATGTGAAAAAAGCAGAATAAACCATCCAGAGGAAGCACTGTGCAATTCTCTTTGCATTGTAGGTAATGGAGGCAACAGGTTTTGACAAGGAAGAGGATTGCGTGCCATGATGAGTTCTGCTTTTTGGTATATTTCCAACATGGGTCTGACAGTGTTGCAGGTGTGCAATGATGAAATGGTGGCATGTTTTTTTTAAGGCAGATGCTCAAAATGCAGTTTTATGTTGGTCAAAAGGACCAGCAGGATATGCTCCATAGGGAGGTGGAGGATCAATAGGTTGGGGTGCTGCTTGTTGGGGTGTAGTGCTTCAGGCTGGTTGATGGTTTCTGTTTCCAAATACTTCAAACCCAATGTCCACAGAAGCAGGTGGTTGGTTTGCACCTTAGATCCGGGGTAGGACGACTATGGGGAGTGTGACCTCGGGGTTTTTAGCACATTTGATATCCAGCTGGATCTGTGGAAAAAACAGTGGTTTTGATAAATAAATGTTCTTCTTCATAAATGTTTTTTTTTTAATTACCGTATTTTCCGGACTATAAGCCGCTACTTTTTTCCGACGCTTTGAACCCTGCAGCTTAAACACCGGTGTGGCTAATGTATCGGCGGCATGAAGCTCATTGGCTTTTTACAAGCTAGCAAGCTCCGTGCGATACATTTAGCCTCGTCACATCAGACCCGGTCAGAGTGGACCACATGAAACTGTTAGAGTAAATTCAATAGCAGCTTATAGACAGGTGCGCCCAATAGTCCAGAAAATACAGTAATTTCATTTTTTATGTTTCATGCTTCCTTGTTTTGTCATTAGAAGTTCCCTGTGGAGTATTTGCTTCTTTAATTAGAATCATGTAACAATGTGAGGAGAAGATAGAAATGATAAGAATTCACCATTAGCAGTAAAGTGCAGTTTACCTTCAGCGTGTACTCCAGCTGGATGAGGGAGCAGTTCAAGATGGAGGGGGGTAGTTCTCTGGGGATGGTGATCACCTTGGTAACAGTATCTTGGCCAGAGGATGCATGAACTGTGTCACCACTCTCCTTAAAGATATTCTTTGTGCCAATGTTTCTGGCACGCTTGGCAAAGAAAGTGCTCGTCTCATACAGCGTGTATCTGGGCTTCACTGCACGATTTGAGGTATTTGTGATGACGGCTGTGACTTCAACAGCCTCACCTGTAAAACAAAGTGAAGTGTGGTCACTTTAAGATGCCTCTGAAGATTCTCAGTCGTCCAGTTTCTGTTTATCCTGGAATTGGTTGTCCTGATTAGGGCTGCTTAGTCGCAACTAGACATACATTTACTTAACTGTCTGGATGGATGTAAAACAGCAGAATTTAGTAACTGTTTGGATGAACAGATTCATGAAGGAACGTCACATTCATGCACATTTCATTATGAGGGATGAACTAATATTTTATAGCCTATCCAGTGTAAAATTTGGGGCCAAGCAGTGAGGACAGGGGATATATTTATTATTTACAAGAATTTGACTCTATCAGCTTGGTTGTTAATAGACATTAACCATATACTGTTTATAGAGATGGATGAAGCAGCTGGGGCACAAAAATGAGGTCAAAGCAGAAATGCAAAAAAGGGCAGTACTTCAAACGACCACTAGAGGCTGGCTCCATTTTCAATCATGAAATACAAGTCATTCTGGTGTCATTGGCCGAGTGCAGATACTGGTCTTTGGCAAAGCTAACAAAAATATTTCTATCAAACTCAGTAAATCTTGAGTAAAAGGGATAAAGATAAGAGAAGTGCTATGAAGCAGGAGTTGCTATTGATGAAAGTACAGAGTTGATATTCCTGCTTTCCAAAATAAATCAATTAGAAGTGGTGAGTTACTAAACAAATTTCCCTACTGGACAATTACCTTGTTTGTATCCCATCTGCCGAGTATGGACTTCCAATGTAACATCTCCAGAGCCAAAAACTTTGATGGAGGTATTCTGGGATTCATGTTGTGGATCCTCAAAAGCAGACCACAAATTTATATTCATGGAGTAAGTCACTGGTTTATTTTACTTAAACAATATTAACTTCATGATTAGATTTTCTTTATCCTTTATCTTTTTAAGATAAGTCAGACTTTCTTACCATAAGTCCAGGAAGGCTCATGTCTGCTTTGGACACAAATGTGATCTCGGCACTAGATGTCTTTGTTAGCATCATTGATTGTTTAAGCTCTGCCTTCAACGTATAAACGATTTTGCCACAGCGTCCTTTGAAAGACGATGGGAGTTCTCTGTGAAGTACAAAAACAAAACCATTTAAGTAACCTGAGACAAAGTGAAACATGAATGTGATGTAGTAAAGGATAAACACCTGTCAGGAATTGTGAAGGCAAAAGGAAACACGTTTTCTCCTTTTTCAAGGACTTCACTGCCTGAAGAAAAACCCTTATGGTGAGTTTTAATCATATCTTCAAACAGTTCAGTGTTAAAAGCTTAAGTTTAAAATTATAGTAAATTAGACAGTGTATCAGCAACAATAGTTTAATACATCACCCCCTCGTCTTCCTTCTTTCAAGATGGGATGTTCGACCTCAAAATAAGTCTCCTTATCCCCAAAAGCACGACGATCATTTTCCCCGTAGCGTTCGTCCCAGCCCACACGAGCTTTTCCTTTTGCTATCAAAGTAATCGAGTTGATTTTGGTTTTTGAAGAAACCTTCACGATGATTCTTCCATTGATGGTATCTCCGTTGGTAAAGACGTTTTTGCGGTTGATGGCATCATATTCAATGTAAAATTTTTTGATGGTCATTTTCAACAGAGAACACAGTGCCAAAGCAAGACAGCTGGTAAAAACAAAACAGAAACTAAAGACATATAACCCTCGTCTACTTGATCGTAATCATGCACATCTCGTTTACCTTGTTTGTCTTGTACCAAGTCTGCAATTAGAGGTGACACCCACTGACTGTATAATCACTAGAAAAAGACATCCAGCTAGACAACATTCAGTTTACAAGACAATAAAAACCAATAGATTAAAGTGCAGCTGGGTGGTTACAGTCAAAGGAGGGGAGACATGCTTTGGAGAACCAGCATGCTGCCATGACAACCACCTCAGTACCTGTGTCTTTTATCCAGGTTGAGTCCTATCACATGCTACACCTACTCAGTGTGTCTCATGACATACTTCACCCACTAAACCAGCACCAACTGCAATCTGTAGGTCAGGTCACTAGAGGTCATTGAGTCAGTGTTCGAGACCAACATCCTCATTCAATGTTCTACTCTGGAGACTCTCTAGAGTAGGGATATCTATTTAGGGGTGATAGGAACTTCACAAAAAAACTACAACACTTTTTTGTCTCCACTTGTCCTGCCCTGTCCTCATCGTCTGTTGTGTTTTGTGTCTGTCTTTCACAAGGTGAACACTTATCGAGTAGATTGAGCTGTTACTTCTCAAAGTATGACACCAGTGAGTGAGTTACTCTTTATCCCTCACATAGGGCTGGTGAACGTCATATGCACACACTCACAAAATTACATATGCAAAACAGTTTGGACCAACCATGGCACAAGAAAATAAATATGCACAGACATGGGGGAAAAACAAATTAGTGTGTAAGTAAAAGTTTTCTTTATCATCATTGACAAACTTTTTAAAATAATATGACATACAGATAATGACATGAACACATATATTTTACAAACTTTATGCTGAAATTGTTCACTTTGCTCACTCACCCTATGAATAGGTTTTCAGTGTGCATTATGTTTTTCAAATGAGGCACTGAGGTTTTACCTTTATTGAGACATTTTATTCACAGTCAATACATATCCATCACACTAACTTACTCTGAGTCATGTAGTATAAAATAAAATCATGCAAACAAGAGCAATGATTCTAACATCAGGCACTTCAAATATAGTTCAGTCATTTAGGTTTGTTTCAGATACATGTATGTAACAGAGCTGAAGTTCCCTTTATCTCCTAATTTCCTTATCTCAAATTTACTTATAGTTAAAGGAAAAATCTTTCAAAGGAGGGTACATGCCGTATGCTTCATAAGGGGGAGGAGGATCTGAAGCTTGGGGTCCTGCTGATGCTTGCGATGGTTCTCCAATATCCCACACAGAGGGGCTGGGGTTCCTGGATGGTTCAAATCCAAATCCAAAAGGTGCTGCAGCAGCAGCAGCAGGTGGTGGAGCCACAGCAGGGACCTCAGACGCTCCCAGGATGATTATATTGAACTTGATCTGGGGGTCTGAGGCATATTTAACATCAAGATAGACCTGTGGAAAACATGGGTGTTATTATATTATTTGGCACATTGATATCTGCAGATGTTTCTTTGCTTATTTTATAGGTCTGTGTCTTTGGACGTTACCACAGACTAAACAAAGAAATAGACAAAGCAACCAGGGCTAAAAAAAAATCAAACCAATGTGGAAGTGCAAAAAGTGCAATACTCCTAATGGCCACTAGATGCTGGCTCCAAAAAAAAAAAACTCAACCTCCAACTGACTTCCATTCACAAATCATCATTTTCAGTCATGAAATATTCAGTTGTGGCAGAGGTGTGTGGTTTGGCTCAGGAAGCAGTGCTGTGCTCATATCAGCCTCTCTCTTTGATGCAGTAGCATGCTGGAGCTTTAGACTAAGCAGTGACCAACACACACGTCTCACACACATTGAGCAATGTCCTCAGGTACAAGGGTCAGACCCACCTCCTCACTCCTCCCTTCATTTCCCAATATGGTCACTTCTGGCTCCGAACAACCAACGCACAACGTTCAAATACCAACCTCCCGGCTTCAAAATATGACTTGTAATATTAGCTTTGTCCATTCTATAAAGAGTCTTTTCAAGTTACACTAATTCATGTTTTGCTCTATTTTTGAGTTAATATTCTTGCTTTCTGACAGCCCAACATATCCCAAAATAAATCAGAATGCTAAGTAAGAGCTGAGGATGTAATCTAAAAGCAACTATTTTGTCCTTGGTTATTTGCTAATATTATGCTAACTATGCGTGATGGCTACACCCTCTATAGCAGGGGTACTCAATCCTGGTCCTCGAGGGCCGCTACCCTGCATGTTTTAGATGTGTCCCTCTTCCAACACATCTGATTCTAATGAACAGCTCATCATCAAGCTCTGCAGAAGCCTGATAACCATCTTGATCATTTGAATCAGGTGTGTTGGAAGAGGGACACATCTAAAACATGCAGGATAACGGCCCTCGAGGACCAGGATTGAGTACCTCTACTCTATAGTGTTGAGGCTTTGCATTTGTTTGCTCCTTTTCTATATTTAACATCTTTGGCAAACACCTTTGAGGCAAATTGTAATTTTGGAATATAAATGAAAAAACTAACTTCACACAAAACGGGTTTTTTTTTTTATCTTAAAATTTGCTGCACATGTCAATAGACATAATACTTTATACAGTCACACACATCTCAGTTGTTCCTCTGATCATGTCGATGCTTACCCTGAGTCTGTATTCCACTTTGAGGATATCGCAGTTGAGGATGGACGGCTCCAAATCATGGGGAATGGTGATGATCCTCATGACTCTTCTTTCAGTGGACGGTGGGATGTCCTCTCCCACTTCCTTAAACAGGTCTTTAGTATCGAGTCTTCTCTTCCCTTGTGCAAAGAAGCTGTGTTTTCTGTAAATGCAGTACTTGGGCTTAATCTCACGCGTTGAATTGTTGTGGATGCAGGCCAAGACCTTCATTCCTTCTCCTGCAACACCAAACAGAATTGTCCATCACAGCCTCAGTGTCAGGGAGAGTAAGTGTGAATATAACTTTGAGAACTCACACCTTGACAGAATCCAGTTTTTTCAATATTCACATCCATGGCTACAGTTCCTGAATTAAAAAAACTCATTTTCTTGTCCTTAGATTCATGCTGTGGTACCTGTAACAACATCAGATGAATGATTACACTTAAATAACAGAGAACAGGAAAAAACACACATTAGCACTCACCTGCTGAACAGCTTTTTTAATCTAACTATTGACACTTTTCCACTAGTCTACATGGTATCTACTCGGCTCGCCTCACCTCGGTTGTGTTTCCGTTAGAGAGAACAATATCACCTCCGTGTACCCGGTCATCAGGTGAAGGAGGAGAAAGTTGATGAAGCAATCTGCAGAAATCTACTGTCGTGGCGTCACAGGAAGCAGTTCAAAGATTGTTTCAGGCAACAAATGAGTTGTTTTTACTTCAAATATGTTGTTAATTCATCAAGTTAGAGCCTGGTTAAAAACTTGCTTCGATGTTTTCGGAGATGTGAGCTCTCGCTACGACCTCTGCTCATGTTTTTTAAGCTGACATCTTTAAATAAAAGTTTACTGTTGCACTAAAGTGCTGTTATTGCGGATTGAACCGATCCATTTAGTAGTTTTCCCCAGATAGTAGAAACTTGTTATTCTGACTATAACCGTGCAGAGTGTCAGCTTGCAGGAACAAATGTTTCCTTGCTGCACAGTGATGACACAGTGACAATTCCGACCAATAAGCTTTTAGTACCTGCTAGTACCTGGCCAGGTACTTTGTTGGGAACCGCAGGAGAGGAGGTATAAAAAAAGTCGTACCAGGTATCAACTTCCGCCACAAACTGAGGTGAGGTGAGGCAATGCCATGCAGTGGAAATGCACCTTATGTCAACCATACTAATGTCAGTACATGTGTTTTGAAGGTAAGGTATGTGGTTAAACATGCCTGTGTTGTTTTTTCACAGGTCACGCGTTGTGAATACAAATGCTCGACTGTAATTTAACACTTTGCTCATGACATGTCCGTGCAGGTGCTAAACTACAACTTATTCACCTTTAGGAAAGACAGTTAAGGAGAAGTGAGTGGGTGCATACCATTAACTCAGGGACAATTTGGTGTTGTGCTCTCGACACAAACTGGATTTTCTTTGTATCTTTCTTGGGAAAGAAAGATTTGCTCAGCCTGGCTTCCAGCAAGTATACGACTTTACCAGCAGAACCTTTGAAGGTGGAGGGCAAGTCCCTAATACACAAGCACAGAGAAAAGTAAACAGTCAACTCCACATTAGTGCATTTTAAAGAAACACTATTTCACCTTTTATATCAAAATAAAATATATAGTTGCAAAAAAATGAAATGAGACCTACGTGGTCATAAAACCTTCATCTGAAACACAAGTATTGACAATGTATGTATGCTGATATCATGCAAACAATGCCAATCCTTTGTGTGTTTTGTGAACACACCCATTAAACCCTCCCAGTGCTGGTGGTGAAAAGGGAAAACCTCTGAATATAATCCCTAAACAAACCTGTGCCTCTGTTTTTCTTAGGATGTGAGCTGTCTTGAAGTCACTCAATTAAATCTGTGAGTTGAGGTCAGACTGGGACACATTATCTAAAGTCATTCTGTTGTAGATTTACTTCAGTCTGCGTCATTGTTGACATGCAGTACTCTTTTTATGCTGTATGTTTGAGGTTTGCCAGCGCCTGACTCCAGTTCACTTTTGTTGCTGTCAAGGTTCACACACTTTGTCCAGTGTCCTCTCTGAATGTTTGAATAATGTGTTCAGTGTACAAAAGATCACCACGATCATCGATGTGTTGCCAGTTGAAACAAACTGAAGTTGCAAAGTGTGAAGTTGATCTCTTAGGTTGTTTATATGATCTGTCTGCTCTACTTATTAAACCATCAAAAGACTAGTTTCTTACTGTTGGGGGAGCTGGAAGGTGAACGGGTAGACGTGGTACCCTGCAGGAATAGGATTTTTGTCTATAAAAGCAAGGAAAAAGTTGTGAAGCTATAGGTGAAGAGGAAATGTTAAGGGGACAAAATGTAAAACACAGAGAAATTCTCCTTTGGATATAGAGGGATTGTGCAGTTTCCCATTCAAATCAGAGCTGCCAACAATTCAAGAAATACATCAGATTGAATGAAAGAGAAAGGAAATACAGACGTTTTTCTGAAGCTGACTGTTTAGGTTTCATCACCACAGGTTGAGACAGAGCAGTGAAATACTCACATGATCTCAAATTCGGGTTTTCCAGGAGCATCTGTTCATCATCAACTGAAGAAAAAACACCACACTGAATTAACAAAAAATGACATACAGCTCTCAAATTGATAACATTTTTCAACCCACTCATAGTTTTCTTTGATGATTGATTATTAGTTGGTCTAAAATACCCTCAGTATTCATCCTTTACATCCAGAAGATAAAACCAAATTGATCAAACATTCAATTGACGGATTTAACAGTTTGTTACCGCCGCCAAGGAGGTTATGTTTTTGCCGGGGTTTGTCTGTTGGTTTCCAAAATAACTCAAAAAGTTACAGACAGATTTTGATGAAATTTTCAGGGATTGTCCAGATGGAGATAAGGAACAAATGATTAGATTTTGGAAGTGATCCAGATCA
>OOFC01050281.1:43775-57576 GCA_900323345.1 Pseudochromis fuscus | reverse complement strand
TATTTTAAAACTGTTTTCATATATAAGGTGCACTGCATTATAAGGAGCATAGACTAGAAACTACTGTAGTGTCTGGGGTTGTGTTATCATCCATCTAGATGAAGCTGCACTAAAGTGAATGTCAACAAAACAGTCAGATAAGTCAGTCAGTCAAACTTTATTCATAGAAAACAAACCAACATTCTGACAACTCCGTTCACTCCACAACAAGCTAGTACATTCACAATACAGTACCGTACGTACCAGTAGATCTTACCGGTATTTGCGCCGCCTTCATTGAAAACAATGTATTTCCAACTCCATTTGTCACAGTTCAAAGCTACACGAACAGCTGTTTTAGTTTTTCTCCGACGTAACGTCAGTGACGTAGTTTTATCTTTTACCAACAGCAGGTACAACAGGAAGTACAACTTTTTATCACCTAGTTAGTGCATCACAAACATGGAGGGAACTTTTCCCTGATTCAGTAAACACGTAAAAGAAACAGTCTGATACCGTTACGGTAAATCAAACGTTAGTGCAATCACAGTATACACCCCCTGACTACGGTAGCCATAATTAACCAATATTAATCATCGGATCACATTGGATTATAAGGCGCACTGTTGTTTTTTGAGAAAATTAAAGGCTTTTAGGTGGAGCTTATAGTGCGGAAAATACGGTAATAAAGTTATTACACTATTAGTGGAAAAATATTTTTGCCTGCCCCATCAGGTAATTGACAAAATGTTTTTACGTTTTGGGCTCAGCATCTTTCGCATTTTGGATTTTATCTTTTTTTTTTATATAACAATTAAGGTAGTTGCTACATTTTGGGTTATTGTTACATATCAGGCTCTAACAAGGATTTACGATATCCACAGTGTCAGCTGAGACGCTTTCCTCCAGAGACTTAAGTGCTACAGGGCGGCTTTCTGTAACTTAGCAACAATAACATTGAGGCAAAACCTGCGAAAAATAAGATGCACTGAGCACTTCCTGTGTAAAAAAGGCCCCAAATAACCAATATACGGGTGCATATTTTGGTGGAGGTTTGTCGTCATTTACTTTGTTAACATTTTCTTCTCTGCGTACCAACATATTTTACAACTACAAACCTCCAGCAAGGAATACTCCAGGTGGATGGATGCTATGAACTGAACACTGTTGCCCTCTTGTGGTGAAATAGCAACACTGCCTTGATAAAACAATCATCCTTTTAAAATAAATTGAGATAGATCTTAACCTTTGATGTTGCCAAAAATGTAATAATTTGTTCCTTTCTCTTTAAAACAAATCATCAAGAGGTGGTCAGTAGTTTCTCCTAAATGTGGCTAACAGACGGTCGGATGAAGATGAAGTTCATGCTGTGAATTCACTGCAACAACAAAACCTGTTTCTGTCCTGACTGTGTGAGGCTGGAGCAGCTGAGTCCTGCAGCTCCTGTACAGCAGACAGGGCAGAGTTCATCCAGTCTGAGGCCCACGCTGCACAACACCCGCCCGCTGCAGGCAGCTCCGACAACACTGAAGCCTTTCTTCTAGTGAGAGGAGCCTTATGGCGGCGGCCGGCAAACAAACTGCACAGCCGACCTACAGAAACACTCGGCCTGTCGGGAGACGTTAAAAACAACCCAATGTGCCCGCTCAGCTGTTTTTTTATGAACGGCAATTCTTTCCTCCTCTAATGCAAACCCATACCTTCCCCTTTCCTGTGGTCTGCCACGGTGCCCACCCGTCTGCCCCGGCGTCGGGCTCAGATTGTTTCAAAGGGCGTATTTTGAAGTCACAAGTTGTCTTGAAATAACTATTCAAGAAGTACACCCAGATCCTAAAGAGGACTGTGAGTACTCTGTGGGTCACTGCAGCGTTTCATCTGAAGGATACGTCTCTGTAGCGGCGAGTTATTTATCTGCTAATTAGATCAACTGTTTGAAGTATTTTGTGGAGCTTAAGATTTATTCCTGTGACAAACTAATATGTTACTAAAGTCCTGCAGACGCATATAATTTGTCTTATATTCCTCAGCCACAGGTGGAGATTAGTCTTCCTCTGTGCAATGTAATGACTCCTCTTTCTTTTTAGCAGCTCAGGCCATTGATCATTTTACCTAATGTGTGATAAGAGAGATGCTGGAGTCTTCTCTGTGTGTCTGATTAAAAGATGATGTGATGTGAACTTTCTATTAGTCGTGTTAAATCCTGCAGATACAGTTTAATGGATTTTTTGGATGCAACATGTAACAAAAGAAGCTGCTTTTAAAATATCTGAGGATGCTTTGATGTGAACCGCAATGATGCGTGTACTTGAACAAATGGTAAAAATGACATAATGTTGTAGAGAGGGGGAACCATGGACATGACTCCACACATTGGGCAGTGGGATCAAGATCTGAAGCCACATATGACCATATTTGGATATAAAAGGAGGAGTGACCAATGGGGATGAGACTGTCAATCAAACTAGCCACACCCCTAAATATTCCTCTGTTTTAATATCTGCTTAATGATGGCTTTTTAACGATGGATCACCATGACTATTAAGACAAATTTACATTATCTAATTACATCACGACTCGTGGAACAAAATGTATTGACTGAGGATTTTTGAATTGAAGTCAATTGGAGACAGCATCTAGTGGCCATTAGGGTTGGGTACCGAAATTTGGTTCCAAGTAGGAACTGAATTAAATTTAGTGAGTACTGGGTACCTATAAAAAAAACAAAAAACCATCATAATTTCAGTTCCGCTTATCGGTTCCTAGATGTGCTCATTTTACATAACGGCTGCATATGGACTTTAGATATCTGCCAGGACCTGTCTGTTACGTATCTAACATGTCACATGACGCCGCATGGCAACAGGTAGTGGACAGTACAGTGTGGCTTCATTTAGAGCGGCGAACGTGGAAAATGCAACACGTGTGGGTTCCTGGACGCATCCACACATCCAGATCACGTTGCAGAGTTACAGTGATGTAGCAGGAAGACGGAGCCTCACAGAATCACCGCTTCAACTTGTCAAACTACCTACCAGTTTTGGAACTGTGTTGATCGACCAAGTCAATCCAGAATTATGATTAAAAAAAATAAACGTCATATTTTTCGTGAATCTGGTGGCGTTTGATGTTCTTTAGAGTGCGCCGAGCCGTGCTTTCAAAGTGAAAGTGAAAGTTTGGTGCGAGTCTGTTCCTGTTAGATAGGCTACGTGAGGAGACAGAATAACTGGCGACTGTAATCAAGCGCTCCCTGCTGTGCTATCAGTTTGCATAGAGAGTCGAAATCGAAATAAGGAATCGTTAGGAACTGGAATCGATAAGCAGAAGCGAAATGGGAATCGGATTCATAAAAATCCTAACCCATCCCTAGTGGCCATCGGTGGTATTGCACCTTTTTGCCCCCCTTTTTTGAGTCCTGGTTGCCTTGTCCATTTCTATGTATATAAAAGGTTAAACTTTATTGTCCCAGAGGGAAATTTGGCTTAGGCTTGACATGCTGTGGGCTGCATCACACAATTTTCAATACAAAACAAAATAATACAGTAGTTATACAGTCACACAATAGTGCAAGTAGGACAGTAGTCGACTTATACTGCATAATTTCAACAAGGAAAGTGGCTATGCTATAACAAGCATTGCAACATCGGCAGTACCATAAGCACTGCAAAAGTACAAAAGTAAAAGTATTGCACCTGACACCCTACAATACAAACATAACATATACAGTCTGTGGAGGAAATGCAACTCAATGCATTTTACAAATAACAGTTACAGTTACAGTTACAAACAGAGCTAATTCTGAATTTTAACTTCAATGTAACAAAGTCCAATGCTGTTTTATGATTATAATGTGTATGCATGATGCAGGGGTCCCCGTGCAGAGCAACCTTTAATATTTCACACAAGCCTAAACATGCAAACTATAGCAGCATGACAGAGCACTTAGAGGAGCTTCTCAGTGGAAGTGAAACCTTAATGTATAACATGTGGAGTGCACGTCCTTCCTTATAATAAACACTGAATATTTTAAAATGCACATTGTTTCTGCAGCTTGTTGTGTATGAATATCCTGCCATTCAAATATCCACAAATACAAAGTACTTTTAATGATTTGTTACTGTCTCAGATATGATTTGTTGAATTTTAATGATATATTTATATTATTTTATGAAGTTACAAAGCATCAGGACACAAAAATCTCTGAGCAGAAACTGGAGAACGTTCGTGTTGAGGCTCTAAATGTATCTTTTCCTCTTGTGTTTCTTTCAGGAGATCATTTGCCAGAAGAACACTGTAAGTACACAAAGCATTTTTTCTCCCTTTCACACATTACTCACCCATTGCTCACACATCACACATATTATGTGGTGCAAAGAATATGTTTTTTTACAACATGCAGGGTGCACAGG
The DNA here is from genome assembly GCA_900323345.1 of Pseudochromis fuscus. Lineage (NCBI taxonomy): Eukaryota > Metazoa > Chordata > Actinopteri > Pseudochromidae > Pseudochromis > Pseudochromis fuscus. Next base: position 53,191 of record OOFC01050281.1, on the reverse strand, counting down.
ATCTAACGCCTTATGTTTCTTTTCTCGGTGTCGTGAAGGTTTTTCCTCTCGTGCAGCCCCGCTTTTGTTTTTTTTTCGAGGTGATCGGCGTCTGATTTAAAACCAAACGTCTTCGCTTTCACTTTCTGGATGCATTTGTCAGACGACAGCTGTTTCGGGAGTTACAGTCACTGCACAGGCGCAATCTGCATAAAAAGGCACAGGACGATTTGACTTGCAAAAAGCCGCAGCATTCAAACAGGGCGCTGCTCTGAAGCTGAGAAAATCCAGCTCTAAACTGACTTTAATCCGACTGTAGGGCCTAAAATAATAAATTAATTTATTTAGATTCACCCTTTGAAACATCTTAGGTATTAATATACACAATCTGAGTGAAGCTGATACAAATAAACAAGTTGAAAATATGTTTTTGAGGTCAGCATGAGGTTAGTTCCCTCGTCTAATAAACAGCAAAGTTCATGTTGCATCAATAGAAACAAGTTTTCTAATGAACAAACCACCTAATAACTTCATATTTCAGCTTTTGACATTTAATAAAATGTAGAGAAAAAATGTTTCCCATAGTTTCCCAACACCCAGGGTCAAATTCCTTCTTCTCACTCCCAACAGGGTAAAAATGAAAGAAATCCTCCGAGCTTCACAAGCTGAGAGTCAAACATTCGACATTTTTTACTAATAAATAACCTGAAATGACAAATTTCTTCTCAGTTTCCATTAATGACACTGATTTGATGCTGTAAGTGTAATTAGGGCAGAGGAAGGGGGGCGGGGTGGGGGGCTTATTGTTGTCCAGGAGTCCATGTTCAGGACTCAGATGAAAGGCTTAGCGCTGTTAAGTGGCTTTTCAGAGTAAAAGCAGGAGGCTGCATGAAACGTGCTGTTCTCCGACACCGACTCGTGTGAGGAGAGCTGATTATCACCTGCAGCCAGCGTGAACTCACATCTCCCTCATGTGCACTCACTGACTTTGTTATATGTGTCTGCTACTTGTATTAAGCCTTATTTTATTTATTTATTTGTTTGCAGTCTGCAGACATGCTCTTAACTCACCCTCAGTGCAGGTAAATGTGCACTTAAAGTCTGTAATTGGGGGTTTTTGATCATTTCTTTCCATCTTTTTTTGATATTTCTTCCTCAAAGCAACATCGTGACTATCATTTTTACATCAGTTGTAATCAGTATTATTATAATTTCTAAGGAGGTTATATTCATGTGTGTAATCAATAATAACAGCATAAGTCAGTCAGACAGTGTCAGCTGAATGTGACCTGCCTCATGCAAACCACAAGTCAACACATAAGCTGAAAGCACGGCACGCTAACCATTAAAACAATCTCTACAGATAACTCTTAAAATCACAAATATGTTCTTTACCACATGCAAACTAGATTATATCCAGATTCTTTATTTTGTGTAATTGACTGTCGATAAAGTCTGAAGCTGCCTTATTTTGAAATGATGATTTTAGAACAACAGGTAAAAATATGCAGCTGATGTTTACATATGTGCCATCAATCAATAAAGCTTCATTGTTGTTGTTATGCAGGGAGAAGCTGGTTTGTTAGTGTTGTATTCTGAATTGTATACATAGATATAGAAGTGTAATTCAGTTTTTTTAAGAGTAAACACTATATGGAGATAATATGAAAAGGAAATAGTGACATATTTCCAGCAGTTATCGGCTTATTTAGAGTTTCTGGACAGAGAAGTAAGAGTTTTATCTCTGGTTTTGGTCTCCTCCACGTCCTGAGTGAAACATCCCGTCACTTCTCCTTTGTGCTGCTGTGTTTTGGTGAATTATTATCGCTGCTTTAAAAAACTCTGCAGGTGCAAATGTACCTGTGTTGTCTCTCCAGTTAAAATAACATGTGCTGCTAATCAGCCTTAACAAAGTGTAATTTAACCACCTACCACGATAATTGAAACCCAGGTAATTAGGCTGTGTATAGATCCATTTTACGGTAATTGCGCACACATTTGTTCCTGTTTGTTGGTGCACGTTCACTCATTGTGCCCACAGACCTTGTATCTGCAGCCCACAGGTACAAACCTGCAGCGCTGGAGGAGATCAGGTGATGACTGCTTCCTCAGTGGGTTAATGACTGGAACAGTCGTGTAACTGAAGTGTTAGCATGAAGCTGTGCTCTGCTCCGTGTGTGTGTGTGTGAAGGTGTGTGTGTAGGCAATGCCCACTTCAGTACGATCCATCAGCAACAGAGCAGATGACTCACTCACTGAAGAAGTGAGTCACTCTCAGCAGGTCAGCAGTGAGTGTGTGTCACATGTGTTTCAGCTCACACACCTGTTACCTGCCAACGACTCGCAGAGGTTAGCGTCACACGACCTGCGGCCGCTCTGAAATATGCATCGGCCTGTGAAAACAAACCTGTCATGGGATCCCTGCGACTGCATCACACACACACGCTAAATATAGTGTCAGGATTTTGTACACACTGATGTTGGGTTGTTTTAACCCAGTTCTGGGTCAGTGTTGGACTAACTACATCCTGGGTTCATTTAACCCATTAACATCTGCTGTTTGTAGCCAACATTTTATTGATTTACACTGAATTTTGTTATTTTTACCCAACATTGTGTAAATTTACTCAATATTTTTGTTGTTTTTATGCAAACTTTTGTTGTTTTTACCCCAAAATTTGTTGTTTTTATGCCCAAATGTAGATTTTTTATTTAACATTGTATAGTTTTTGAGTCAATATTTGTGTTGTTTTTATGCAAAAGTTTGTTTTTGTCCAAGATTTTTTATTTGTACCCAATATTTTGTTGGGGGCTTTTTGCAAAATGTTTTTATCCAACATTGTATAGTTTTTACTCAGTATCTTTGCTGTTTTTATGCAAATTTTGTTGTTTTCACCCCAAAATGTGTTGTTTTTATCCAAAAACTTGCTGTTATCCAACATTTTGTTGTTTTTACTCACTTTATTGTTTTTGCACAAAATGTTTTTATTCACCCTGCGACCCAAGTGTGGAATAAGCAGGTATAGAAAATGGATGGATGGATGTTTTTATTCAACATTTTATGGTTTGTGAGACACTTTTTGTTTGAATATTTTGTTTTTACCCCAGATTTTGTGTTTTTTACCCAACGTTTACTTGTTGTCACTTAGTATTTTGTTGTTTTTTATCCACTGGACAAAACTTACTGGGATGAATTAACCCAGCGTGTAGTTAGTGCAACACTGACTCTGTTCCAACATTTTTTACAGTGTAACCAGTCCAACAGAAAACAGGGTGTCACAGGTGTATTTATAAAAGGCACCACCGCTGCAACAAGTGATGATGTCATGAGCCGCTGGTGCACAGGAGGAAGTAGTTATCTTGCGGAGGGATGACTTTCATTGCTTCAGCACCACACCTCCCTCTCAGTTCCTGTTTTCGGTTGGTGGTGAGAGCATTAGCATTAGCATTAGCAGCTGGGTGCTCTCTCCTGAAAAGCTGAGACCATGATATTAAAGTCTCCAGGATGCAGCTGGATCGCAGCCCAGCCGCCTTCAGATGCTCATGTTGTGTTTCAGCGCACATCTGACATTCTGGGAATAGCTCTGGTTGAAAAGGCCTCGGCTGTTTCTTAAAGATATCAATAGTGGATTTCCTGCCTCTCTCTCTCTGCCGTCTGTAAACACACATGCATGTGTTTCCTCTCTGTTTATTCAGCAGCGGCGAGCCACCGCAACAGGAGCATCACGACCGCTGCTGGAGAATAATGTGAAGTGAAAACAAATACAGATACGCAATGCAGACTCACACATGTCTAGAATTAGAGCTAAGTAAATAAAGACAAACGCTTTTAGAGCTACAACTGCAGCTCAAACTGAAACCTGAAAAACAGAATCACTCTGCAGCACCACAGCTGGAGCAAATAACAGGGTAGAGGCTGTATGCAGCAGGTGAGCAGCGAGGCTCGGGCTTGATTTGCACCGAGCTGCATGAACAAGTGGAATTTGTAAGTGCTCGGCTGTGAGAGTCTGCGGTTACAAGAAAGCAGCTTTTAATGGGGCTGTCTCCACTGGTGCACGTCTCTCCTCCCAGCAGCTGCCTGTTTAAACTGGTTCGCTGAAGACGACGCCACACAGACACTATTGTGTGTGCAGACAGATCAGAGATGAAGTGTTGTGTCATTACCTGAAACTCAAACAGGGGAAACAGCTCAGACTTCCTCCAGGCTATCTGCTTCCTCCATATACAATGCAGCATTTTTCTGTACAGTACAATCAGCTGTGAGGAGAGCTGGTTGCATCATTTAGAAAATTGTTAAGCACTTAGCATCTTGAGGTTTTTTTTGTGTTGCAGTATAATCTGTAAAATGTACACCCACACAAGTATACAGGTAATAGCTGAAGTTGCCCTCTTTTCTGTATGAATGTCTTTTATTTAAATACCTTAAGGATTTTCTAAAACTCCAGAAGAGACTTTATCTTGTTGAATGATTGCATCTTTTTTTATTCAAACAACCTTCATAGCTTTTAAAAAGAAGACATAGATGTCCTTTTAAAGGCGACTGGATATAGTATTTGGTCAGATATAATCTAACTCAAGGTTTTTTGATGGTCTTCCAAACGATACACCCACATTTGTCTAAAATACCACTGATGCCTCTTTTCACACCAAGCCCACGGTGTCGTCCAGAACGAGTCCTTTTATATTGCAGTGTACTGAAAACCCAAATCTGTGTGTGTTGTATCCGCAGACATCCTCGGCCAACTACACCTTCATCCCGTACATGGTGACACCCCACAACAAGGTGTACTGCTGCGAGAGCAGCCTGATGAAGGGCCTGACCGAGCTGATGCAGACCAGCGTCGAGATGCTGCTGGGGCCCATCTGCATGCCGCTGCTGGACCGCTTCATCCAGCTGCTCAAGGTGTCACAGGCCAACTCCCAGTAAGTGTACTGGGTCAACTGGACCAAAGACTGAACATTTTCCTGCTTATCTACATGGTTTTCATAAACTAGACTTAAATGAAATATTGTAAATAATGACACATCCTATTGATACTGATACAGGGATGTTAAACAATGCAAACATCCTGTTTTGAAGGTCAGTGCTTCTTTACAAAGGAAGAGAGAAGTAACTATAGAACCAAGATGTAATACAAATGTCACAGTGCTGGTAAACTAAGGTTTAAACTAAATTATGTTGAAATAAAAACTTACAGACCCTCCCCCCAAAAAGCAGGCTGCACTCAGAACCTGAATGTATGTTCTGTATTTATAGTACATAAAAAGAAATTCAAAATTAATCAGAAAATTAAATTTGTGGCCTAATATTACCAATTACAATATATTGAAATCATGAAGCTAAATCACATTGATCGCTGTTAGCAGGAGTTTTGGTTGTTTTTTGCTAGCATGACTGAATTGAGGGACTGGAGCTGAAATAAAAATATTGGTTTATTAGAGTTAACATGTTTTTAAGTTACATAAAAACAGTAACATCAGTGAGTAAATTTAGTATACTTAGCTAGTGCTAAAGCTAGCTAAGGCCCTGCTGGTTTAACGGTAGCTGTGTATTTGTCTTTATCCAACAACTTTTTCCTGGTTTTGCTATATTCACACATTAACCCATGTGATTCGTACACAGTGAAACTGACGACAAAGTTTGCTCCTCTTTAACTCTGATTGGTCCAAATGTGTTGTGAACTGTTGCCGTTTGGCTCTGCAGGGCTGGATAGGGTTAATATAGATGCTGAAGGAAACACGTCACATACACTGACACCAGAGTAATAAATATGAGGATGAGGAAGCAAAAGAAAAGACTATTTACAGCTTTTCTGATCAACACACAGTTCCCCTGAAAGTGTTGTAACGTCACATATGATCATCTGTAAAATCCCCAAAACATCTTTTATTCATCTTTAAGGTGATACAGGAACACATATTTTTATCTCATGAATGCAAACAAAGGTCTGACATCCTTGCATTTTTTTTTTTTTTTTTTTTTTAAACTTGCTTTAATTATTTACGTTGAACAAAAAAATTACACCATTTGCTTTGTCTCAGTTGCTGGGGTAATATTTTAGGCCCTCGCTGCTGCCAACAGGCGATGCAGCAGCCAGTTAGCTCCAGCTCAGCTCCAGAAATAGTGACTCAGGTTTTACAGGCACAAAAGAAAAAACGTGCACTTTGATGAAGGCTTTGTCTCCTGGAAACCAACATGCATGAAGTTACAGCAGCAGCAGAGAGGCTGGTGTCTGACTGCAACACATTCTGTACATTGTGTGGAGAACACCAGAGCTATTTATGAGACCTATTTATAATAAATGACCCAGCACATATTAAATGTACTGTTGGCATGAGATCGCTGCTCTGAAGTGACTGTTCGTTTTGGGAGGATGTTGGTGTTTTAAATGGGAATCAGGACGTCAGTCAGTTTCCCCATTTCCGATGTAACGGAGGATTAATTTCAGCTGATTTAATTTTAGTAGTCAGCTCACATGAAGCAGAAGGATACACCAGAGTGACAATAATCCAATACAGCAGATGATGGTGATATAAAAGCTGTTTTTTCACTGTGTTAAAGTAAACGAACAAGCAGATTTCAATTCACAGGAAATCATCAGCTGTGTATAGGATGGATGAAGGAAGCGTGATGTCACTCGCAGCCAGAATTGACCATAGTTGGATATGAAGGGAGGATTGAGGAGGCGGGTCACTGCCCACTGTGTATGAGACTGGACTTCATCCCACTGGAGAACAGACTTGTAGATTAAGTTAACCACGCCCCTAAATATTCCTCTTTTTGAAACATTATCTACTTAACTATGATTTTTTCTTTTTTTTTTACCAGATCACTGACAACAGGACTTACTGTTAGTTGATGACGTTGTCATGGAAACACAGGTGTGGAACAGGGAACCAGATGCAGACAGCAGAGTAGGAACAGATTACCGTATTTTCCGGACTATAAGCTGCTACTTTTTTCCAACGCTTTTAACCCTGCAGCTTAAACATCGGTGTGGCTCATGTATTGGCGGCACGAAGCTCGTTAGCTTTTTACAAGCTAGCAAGCTCCGTGCCGCCGATACATTTAGCCTCGTCACATCGGACCCGGTCAGAGTGTCCAGAAAATACGGTAGTTTAGGGAGGTTTTAATCCGGGCAGAGGTATCCAGATCAACAGGCAACAAGGCAAAATCCAAAAAGGCAACAGCAAGACTATGAAACAAAACATGAACAAGGACAAAGGGCTAGGACGTAAGCAAAAGCTACAAACAAACTGTGCCTCGTTACCTTGTGTATTTCACCTCATGTGTCTCTGTCCTGTGCCAATGAGAAACAGCTGGAGAGGACAGTCAGGGAGCAGGTGAGACAAGACAAATCATGACAGGTGTGACAAGGCTGGGACAGGAAGGAAAACACACACAAGACAAGTCTAACAAAATAAAACAGGAAATGACATGACAGTAAATAAGACAGACATAGTGAAAAGACATGAAGGAAACCAAAACAAAACCAGAAAGACAAAAACTGAAACTAAATACAAGAAATCATGATTGTAATCAAGACTAACTAAAAATACATGGAGTCCAGACAGACAGCAGAGCGACCTGTGGAAAAAACAGTATTTCATGATTGAACATTTTTGAATTGAAGTCAGTTGGAGCTGGAGTGTTTTTTGAAAGCGTCCGAGCTGTTTCAGCTTCTCTCAGCCAACTCACTCTAACACATTAATTGTTGAACATAGACTGAGTCAATATCTGGCATTTAGGCTTTAACCTTGTTACTCCCTGTAAGAACACACACACCAGTTCAGTGCTGAAGAAAGTGGGAAGTGACATTAATCTGCATCTGTACTATAGACAAATGGATGAAGAAAGAGGGGCTCAAAAATGAGGCCAATGGAGAAGTGCAACAAAAGGTGCAATACTGCCGACAGCCACTAGGTGCTGGCTCCAATCATGAGGACAATATTTGATTCATCTGAAAATAAAAATATCCTTAAGGAGATATTAAGGATCAATAAGAGGAAGATTGAGGGGCGTGGTTAGTTTGATTGACAGCTCTGGTCTCCAGTGAGCTCAGTCCTCAAGTCGAGTCTCGTACACATTGGGCAGTGAGCTCGGGTTCAAGGGTTAGTCCCGCCCCCTCACTACTCCAGTACAGTTTCCTATCTGTACGAGTATCTCCTAAACTTTACTAGTTTCAATCATTTATTTTAAGCAATCTAAACTTCATACACCCTATTTAAATAATAATTTAAAAAATCTTAGTTCTGAACATAGACACCCAATCAGCTTTCAGTATCTGATGTAAACATTAATACGATTGTTCCTTACTTTCCTGGAAATGCACGTCAATATTTAATTATAGAAATGTTTTCTCTGCAAACTCATTCATGAAAAGAGGAAAATAGCTCATATCTCCCACTGGAGGATGATCTGAAATCATGTAAAACAGCGACAGGATGCAGGAAATGAATTAACTTTAATCGCGTTACAATTGTCCCTCAAGGAGATTGTGAACCACCTAAAAACAATTTGTTTGTCAGGTGTTAATTGCGTTCTTCTTGGGATGATGGTGTTTATTTTGAATAACTGGCACAGAACATCAGCTCCTATTCAAAGGAAACCCCACAGTGACATATTTCCTATTAAAGCTAATTTTATCACTTTATTACTCCCGAGCCGATCGCCCCTCACACGTACAAATACATGTTTTTTTTCCTCTGTTTTCCAGTCAGTATTTCCGCGAGACGATTCTGAACGAGATCCGTAAAGCTCGGGAGCTGTACACTGGCATGGAGCTGGCTGCCGAGCTGAGCCGGATCCAGCAGCGCCTGGACAACGTGGAGTGCCTTTCGGTCGATGTCGTCATCAACCTGCTGCTGACGTACCGGGACATCCAGGTACAGAGCGTAGACCCTCTGAATGTCACTGTGTGGTTCTCATTTGTCAGAATGTGATTTTATTGTTGTTATGTTTTGTTATTGTATATTCTGTAGTTTGCATTTTAAGTTTTTGCATGAGAATGTACGTTGTAATGTAAGACTGGAGCAATTGCAACAACGGTTACCTTCGGGATTAATAAAGCACTATCGTATCGTACCGTATCGTATCGTACCGCATCGTATTGTATCATATCATATCGTAGGGTACCGTACTGTACCGTATCGTACTGTACCATATCGTATCGTATCGTATCGTATCGTACCGCATCGTATTGTATCATATCATATCGTAGGGTACCGTACTGTACCATATCGTACTGTACCATATCGTACCGTATCGTATCGTACCACATCGTATCGTATCATATCATATCGTAGGGTACCGCACTGTAACGTATCGTATCGTATCGTATCGTATCGTATCGTATCGTATCAGGTGTGCTGCTTCTGCTTATTAAAATCAGAGAGACTATGGTGGAGACAAATGGTTTGATTCTAGTGGTAATGTT
>OOFC01050281.1:14971-37472 GCA_900323345.1 Pseudochromis fuscus | reverse complement strand
TTCAAAACTCCTCATTTTTAATTATGAAAGTCAGTCCAACTGAAAATCAATTCATCATTAAGTAGATATTAGGCTTCAAAAAAAGAAATACTTAGGGGCGTGGTTAGTTTGATTGACAGGTGGTTTGGAGGCTCATAGTGTTCCCGGGCTCCTCACTTCTCCCTTTATATCCAAATATGGTCATTTCTGGCTACAAAAACACGGTGACGTTCAAATGCTAAACTCCTAGCTTCAACAGACGAGTCCACAAACCAACGTTTGACGTCACATTAGCTTCATACAGTCTATACACAGGCTATGACCCCATTGACCTCCATGTTAAAATGTCTTTAAAATAGTCATGGATGACCTTTGATGCTTTAATAATTTACTCCTCTGCTGTAGTTAAACTGCTGGTATTGTAGGATTGGAGAGTTTCATCCTTGACAAAAGAATTGAAATCCTTTGACATTTATCCAGTGAAGAGTGAAACTTCAAATGCAAAACCACTGATATTATAACTGTCTTCAAAATGTTTCGTTGAAGGCTCTCTATTCTGAGACAAACTGAATAAACTCTTGAATCGGAGTTGCATAAACCGCAACCTTGACTGCTTTCTCTGAGTTGTGACTCAGCAGCGTTGCAGCCCACACCAAAGCCCCGAGATGATCAATATTTAGCCGTAATGAGCGTTTAATCATTGATCTGAAGTAGGTGTTCTGGTGCTAAATGAATGTGCTCGGGTGAAGTGGCTGGAAGCGTTGAACAGTCGCTCGCTGCCGAGAGCCCGACGGGAGCGAGGAGTCAGATCTGCTCTCACCAAATACCCATCAGCGCTCTGGAGAGAAGAAAGAGCGAGATGCATGAGGAGAGAGCGGGTCTTTTCTTCCCTCTGGACGGTCTCCATGGTAATAGCTGTCAGCTGGTATGTTTTATTTAACCTCTGCGCCCTGGAGAGGAGCCACGTTATGTTTATCAGGATTTTTTTTTCTTTTTTTCCCCAAGACTTTCACATATTGCGTCTGTGAGACTTAACTTCGCAGGATAGCGCCTCTCATTTCGTTCTCGAGTCTGTGTTTTGACACAATCTGTAACTCAAGAACACAGCCTGATGGAAATGTCATAGCTCCAAACTGAAATTCCCCCAATGGTGCTCATGTTCTGAATAGATTCTGAATAGATTTACATAATAATGAGGAAACTGATTTTCCTGAAGCTCTGGGAGACCTTTGTTGATATTAACGCTCCATATGCTGCGCAAAGACAAGTTTGTTGACAAGAGTGTGAGATTTGGAAACAGTCTCTTTATCCTCACTGATCAGTTCATGTTGATCACACTCTCCTGTCCTTAAATGCCAGTTTTAAAACGTGAGATTAGTGCAACAAGTGCTACAGAATGATTTTTTTTCTATTCGGAAAAACAGAAAGACGACTTGATTTGTCTGTGCTTTTCAAAACCAATGCAAATCCCTATTGAGAAGTAAACCCCATCTATGATTTGACCAGTACATGGTGAAGGTTTGGTTTAGGAGCAAAAACTTTTTCATAAAGTTAAGATAATGGTTTAAAAAGCTGAAAGTATACCTTCTGAATATTAAGATTGTATATATTTACTGTGCCTATAGACTGTATATATAAATGGACGGGGCTCAAAAATAAGGCCAATGCAGAATGGCAAAAAAGTACAATACCGCTGATCACCACTAGAGGCTTTCTCAAAAAACCTCTGATTGACTTCAATTGGATTTCCATATGAATTACCGTATTTTCCAGACTACAAGCTGCTACCTCTTTCCGATGCTTTGAACCCTGCGGCTTAAACACCGGTGTGGCTCAGTGTCGGCGGCATGAAGCTCGTTAGCTTTTTACAAGCTAGCAAGCTCCGTGCCGCTGATACATTTAGCGTCGTCACATCAGACCCGGTCAGAGTGGACCACATGAAACTGTTCGAATAAATTCAATAGCGGCTTATAGACAGGTGCGGCGTATTGACGGGTGCGCTCAATAGTCCGGAAAATACGGTACTCAGTCAAAACATTTTAATTCTTCTTCTTAGTGATCTGGTGGTCCAGGGTTAAGTAGATATTAGGCTTCAAAAAGAGGACGCTTTAGGGGCGTGGTTAGTTTGATTGACAGGTCTAGTCTCCAATCAGACCCGTTCCTTGCTAGAGCCAGATATGTCACAATGACTCGAATTGTTATACGAAAAAAAAAAACCCAACCCAAAATGTATTTACTAGTCGACACTATAACAAGATGCTGAGCCCAAAAAGTTAAAACTTTTCCGAAAATGTAACAACTTCTTACACTTTGGGTCCATTATTACATTTTGGGTTTTATTACTTTTTTTTTTTTTACAACAATTCAGGCAAGACGTTGTTACATTTTGGGCTCTAACAAGCCTCATACACATGGGTAGAGACCTCGGTTCAACAGTCAGACCCGCCTCTTCACTCCTACCCTCATGTCCAAATATGGTCACTTCTGGCTCCAAAAAACCAACATGGCAACGTGCAAATGCCACGTCACATTATCTTCGTCCATTCTACAGTATATGGTCACGGTCTAGGACTGCGCCTAATAAACTGACAACTTCAAGATGGGAGAGTCAGATTTTTAAATACCGTATTTTCCGGACTATAAGCCGCTACTTTTTTCCGACGCTTTGAACCCTGCGGCTTAAACACCGGTGTGGCTCATGTATCGGCAGCACGAAGCTTGTGAGCTAGCAAGCTCCGTGCCGCCGATACATTTAGCGTCGTCACATCAGACCCGGTCAGAGTGGACCACATGAAACTGTTCGAATAAATTCAATAGCAGCTTCTAGACAGGTGTGCGCAATATTCCGGAAAATATGGTATTATTTTTTTTTTAGTCTAAAGGTAAAACCAGGTAAATTAACACTGCAGGTAAATTAACTTTGCTCCTTTTGGTCTTCATGAATCAGGAGCATTATTCCATGTAAAGACTCTGGGTGAATATGAAATGTAAAAGCTTTTATGTCATTCACAGAATTAACACCTGAAAAGGATGCAGTTCAGTTTCTAATACAAGAGTGCTTCCTCGCTCTTTGTTCCTCCCAGTGGATTATTCATGATAGAAACTCAAGTCATTTCCTCACAGGTTACTTCTTCCTGTTGGAGCCTCCCAGGGCTGAATAACACCGCTGGCTCTTTTAATGAACCCTGTACCCTCTGTAATTTAAGTTGGGCTCCTAATGGCCTCCTCAGTGCCAGGAATCATTGTCCCACAACAAAAGCTGTGCGACTGTTTCCTAGCTACACAAATACACACAAGCTCCACATGCACATACATGCTGCTGGAGCTGCTGCTTTTAATTCAACCTGGTGATTATTTCACACATCTGAGAATATAATCGCTTTTATTTACTGCACTCTGCAATACTATAAATTATTAATGATGTTCTGCAAACTCTTCTTTGTGCCATCACGCAGCATTTTAATGTTGACACTTCAGGCAAGGTGAATACATCAACACTCACTGCGATTACATAAGACGGTTTGTTTTGTTTTATGAATGAAATGGAGCCAACAAACAGATTTTTCTTGGGTGTTCATCGTGGAAATCACAAATGTGTATGTGAGTCGGGTTGAGTCTGAACAACACGCCTGAAAAATGAAAGAAATCTGAGGGTGTAGAGTCATAACACATCCTTGTCCCTCCTCATCTCTGCTTGTATTATTGATTTATTGATTGGCTACAAGTAGCAAGTACATTCAGATGACTGACTAGATTGTAATTGAGTTGTATTATGGATAATATGCGGAATAAAAGCACATCGATTGGAGTAAATACCAAGGATCTCTGTGGTTCTGCAGCATTAAAATGCAAGGAATAATTGTGCAATGCAAGATTGATGGATGGACAGTGGAAGACGGAGATGTCTTTGTACTTAGACATAGTGGTTTAATATTGTGCTTTATATTGTTTTATAACTCCCACACAAATTTAATAAATGTTAATTATTTTATTTCCAAACCAGAAAAATCACTTTGTCTTTTTAATACCTTTTATTATGATGTATACAAATGGATCAGTGTCTACACCACTGAATCAAGAGTCGTCTTTAAAACTTTAAAAAGTTAGTGAGACATGCACAGGATATATTAAAAAAGGCAGAGCAGAGGTCACCACATCCTCACACCTCACAAGTGTCGACACTAAAACACAATATTACACCTTCCCTCATCCAGCTCAGGCAGTATTATCTGAGCAGCTCCCTCCAGAATAAAACATGTTTCTGCAGATACTGACTTTAATTCATCTGTGTTAATCAGTACAATCCTCCACCGGGGGATGATCCATGTCTGATCTCCACCAAACTGTCTGAGACATGATCACCATGGATACAGTTTTCAGTTTGTATCTACTGCTTCTTTCTTCTCCTTAAACTTATATATGCAGCAGTGGTGTTATTTGCTGCCCCCTACTGGTTCAACATCTACTTAGTGGAACAGATGGAGATTTTATGTGAGTTTTTTGCTCTAATTTTGGCCAAAATGTAGTTTTTCCTGATGTACATTTTGTAATATTTCACTTTTTCTTTACATTGCTATCCAATTGCTCAAAAAAAATGAACTGTGAATGTTCAGAGCTTTCTTCATAGGTTGCTAACACACAGATAAACAAACCAGCATTGGCGAAAACTGTTTCGTTATGACTTCTGCATGTTATTCACAAGTTGGAAAATGTCAGGATTTCAGTCTGGTTTGCTGAGTTGCTGTGTGTGTGTGTTTGTGTGTGTGTGAGCGTAGGAGGAACCTGCCAGGCGACAGACAGAAAGCTCTGGACATCATGCTGCCCCTGGTGGAGGGCGAGGAGCAGGTGGCGTCGGACATCTACTGCCTGGTGGGACGGATCTACAAGGACATGTTCCTGGAGTCCCACTTCACCGACACGCAGAGCAGAGACAGCGGGACACTCTGGTGAGATGTCCCTCTGAGTGTGTGTGTGTGTGTGTGTGTGTGTGTGTGGCATTTGGCTCAGGCAAACAGTTGCTTTCTCCAGACACTGAGTCATTAATAAATATTGTTAGAAGAAATGTTTCGGAGGGCAACACACATGACGGACGGCTTCGCGGTGACTCACTGGATCGTGGCACCTCAGCATTAAGAGCTTACCAGTGATGCGCTGTTGTTTCATAGCTTTTTTTTGATGTTGAAAATGAGGATCACAAAGCTCATTCAAGGAAACAGACCGACCACAGGCCTGCAAATGGCAGCTCATTACAGCAGTTACATGCAACACGTGGAATTTAGGGTTAGATGAGAAAGTTTGCTGGAAAATTTGACCAATCAGGAGGCTTGGTAGAGCCCGATGGAACAACAACCCAAAATGTAACAATGCCATGAATGGTTAGAAAAAAAAAAAAGTAACAAAACCCGAAATGAAATAACTTATTCATAATGTAACAAAAGTGCTGAGCCTGAAATGTAATTCAAAAAAATTTAATAATACTCAAAATGTAAGAACATTGTGGGTAAAGTTTTTACTTTTTGGGTTCAGCATTTTGTTAAAATATCGACCAGTTATTACATTTCGGGTTTTGTTACATTTTTTTCATAACAATTTGGGTCATTGTTACATATCTGGCTCTAACAAAGCTCAGTCCTCAATCATAATTCCAAAAATTATTGAAGATTTAAAATGAAATAAGCAGTGATAATAAGAAAATATAATATGCATTAAAAAAAATGTTTGTACCTTTTAGACATAAAAGGCTTGATAGTGAAAAGATTAAATTGCAAAAAGTGTTTCATCTGGATAAAATAAAACAGTAAGATTAAAAAAAGTAAATTAAAACGTTAAAGGATAATAATAAAAATACAGTTCATTAAAAAAGTCAATAAAATACAATAGAATTAAAATACAATTTGAGAATGGAGTGTATAAAAAATGAAATATTTAACAAAATAAAATGCTATTAAATCCAGTTTTTAAAGGGGATTTCAGTTGCTGACAGTTTAAGATACTAAATGTTGTTAAATGTCAGTTTAACTCATGCATCAGTCAGTGCAGGCAGCTGGTGGTAACAAGAAGTGGTAATATGGTAACAGTGTGTTTCTTACTGTCTATCAAGCCTCATCGTACTGAAACAGGAAACAGAAATGTTATTATAGGTTTACCTTTTCCCCCTTTTCATTTTTGAAATATTTCAGCGGCACCAGGAAGCCCAAAGCTTCTCTATTTAAAGCTGCTGCAACATTTCCCTCAACCACAGAGTCAGACCAGTGTGCTTTTTCAGTTCAGTACAGATAACCTAACATGGGTTTATGGTTGCAGCCTCAGTCGACTTAAATAAACCGAGTGTGATTTGAGATATTCAGAGAAAATCACTGCTGGACATCTTTTCAGTATTTTGTTATTTTCACTTGGAAGCAGCTCAAAGGACGTCTCAGCTTTCAATCGATGTGACTAAAACCAAAATCTAAATATCACAATATTGCTTTCTGAGACTAACAACTTGTATATTTGAGAAGAAAACTCACAACAACCCCATCGAGAAACTATATTTACTTATAGTTTTAATAATTTGGATTCAACACATTAAGTATTCATGATTAGCAGGAAATCCTTAATTAAAACTCATTAAGTTCTTCCTTTTATTAAGAGGTTTAATACTGTGTGTGTTCATATAATGTCTTTGTTGTAAGTATTCATCTGTGGAGTCTAATAAAGACATGAGTGTTAGTACAGAAGACTCACTGGTGCACGTTGGAGCCAGGAGTGACCATATTTGGATATGAAGGGAGGAGGAAGGAGGCGGGTCCTAATGTTGAACCCGAGGACGTTATCCAATGTGTATGAGAGTTCAGGTCTAGTCTCTCTGAAGAGAAGACCAGTCAATCAAACTAACCACACCCCCTAAATATTCCTCTTTTTGAAGCCTAGTGAGTATAAGTCAATTGGAGCCAACACCTAGTGGCCATCGGGAGTATTGCACTTTTTTTGTACTTATGCATTTTTAAGACCCAGTTGCTTTGTCCATTTCCATATACAGTCAATGGTTTGGTTTGTATATATCGATTAAAAAAACATCTTTTAAAGGAGATTTTCTATTTTTTTGGTGAATGACTTTAGTCCAGATCTGACCCTTGCCGAGACCTTTACGATGTGACAGAGCTGCAACCAAAAAACCCACAAAATCAGCACGATGCTAATGAGTCAGCAGGAGGTGAGAAGCCTTTGGAGGGTTTCCAAGACCTCGTTACATCCAGGCCTCGAGACTCAGCCACTGCACCGTGTTGGCTACAATTTAAAATCTGACTGCAAACATATCGGGAGGTGTAACTCTCCGGTTTGCCGTCTCTTTAACTTTATCTGGTGGAAGTGGACCCGGTAATAAACAGGAGGCTGCTGATCGTCTTCATCTGGAAATTGCTTTTAAGATTTCATATCTTTGCCGACTGCTTATAACTCCCATCCGGCTGTTATTTTCAGTTGCATGTCACAGCTCGGCTCAGGCCTCTAATAACATTCACACCCCCTCCCCCCGCAGAGCAGATTGCTCATTAAATAAATGAAATTTCTTGTTTTGTGGGGGGACCCACTGTAGCTGTTTGTCGTTCTGCGGCCCCAACTCAATATAGCTGTAATTGTTTTTTTCTATCTGGAAGTGCCTCAGAAAGCCGGGGGAGCCCTGTGATGCCATCGCTTTTTGCTCAGCGACGCCTTGGATTTGCAATGACGCATTTCTCAAGAAGAAAACTGTTTATTGGAGTTTTTTTCCTCTGTCTCCTCTCAGGTTTAAAAAGGGGTTTGAGTCAGAGCCAACACTACACTCTGGCATCAACTACGCCGTTCTCCTGCTGGCAGCTGGACACCAGTTCGACACGTCTTTCGAGCTCCGCAAAGTGGGTGAGTGGGCACGAGGTTGGATGTTTGTGTGTCCGTGGCCTAAATATGCTGCTTTTCATTTATCACATTGAGACTGCTGACTAACCAGTGAGTAATTAAAACTCAAATCTGTCCCTCCTCTGCACTCGCCCTCTATGGTCACATATCTATCCAGGAAATGAAATGGATTTATTTACAAAAATGCATGAGGTATTTGAGGCCCGGCTTGTATTAGAGGCAGGACCTTATTTCTAATTTTAAGTTTAATTTGTCATATTTTAGTACAAAGATTTTCAAGCTTTAAACAGAATCAAGAGCAGAGCATCAAAACATTAAAATTACTGCATTTCACTGTTAATACAAACTCAGCATTTTCCTTAACCATTTCAAAATAAAAGCCCACTGCTGACATTTTAGTTAATTTTTAAGCTAGGCTTTTATTGTGAAACACAACAAGCATGTTATGTTGAACTTTTTCATTGTGTTTTTCCCAGTTCAACCATTAATATTTTTTCCAATTTAAGTTTTTGTTTTGATTATTGAAAAACAAATGTGTAACGGCCCACAAGGATTTAGCATCTGACAGCAGGAGCGTTCAAGTCTACAAAGTGTTGAAGCATCTTTCAACTTTTTATTGTCCAACCTGCACCATAGTCTCTCGGCAGCCAGCTTGAAATTAAAAATAAATAAATAAAATAAATTTTGCTATCTGTCATGCATCAAACAACAAACGCACAAAGCATCTGTGGCTAGCTGCTGGACAAAGTTGGTAGAGACCATAACAGTGAAAATGGTTGAACTGAAAGGCCAACCAGGTACTATCGGTGATTGGTCGGAATCATTGCATCATTGACACAGTCTGCACAGTGATAGGCAGAGTAACAAGTTTCTACAAAGTGGCAATAAAAAACACTAACAATGAGCTCTGGCCGACTCTGACTTGACAAATTTGCAGCATATTTGAAGCTAAAACAACTAATTCATCAACTTCCTCCTTCACCTGACACCCAGCTACACGGAGGTGGAGCTATCCTCTGTCTATCCTCACCAACAGAGTCAGTCAGTTTCTGGTTTCGAAGCACCCACCCACAGCTGAAATTCTTTGATAGCGATGAAGATGAACTAAAACATCATAGCTGCAGGTCTGAAAACACTGAGCTGAAAGAAACCTCTGAAAGAAGTCAAGTGATATTTGTTTGAGGATTCGTCACAACAAAAACTTTCTTTTCAAACTGTCGTAACTATAAAAGTATTTTTATTATCATTATTGTTGCTGCTTTGATAAAGAAAAAATAATATTATTTCATGGTGTTTCCTTTTGTTTTTGTCAGACAGGCATGTAACCAGGCCTTTGCTCCAGTTTTTTTGTTTTTCCTCTGAAATCCGAGGCTCAGAGGAGCTCGGGAATGTGGGAAACAGAGCGGACAGTCCTGGGAATTGGCCTGCAGCTCCCTAAATAAACCCCACCTTCAATCTCAAGACGCTGCTCACCCTGGTGCTTATCCCTGTGACCCCGGCTTCCTCTGGAAGTAGCTGCTTTCTGCAACATGCTGTGCAAAACATATAGTGGCAGCTTACCTTATCAGAATAAAACAACACAGCCAGACCTCTGTGCTGAAAGTTCTGACACATCCACCAGGACCATGGGATTTTTTTTTTTTAGCCCTTTCTCGCTGAGGTCTTTCCTCGGTTATGTCATCTGCTGGCTTGTCTTGTCTGCATGTGGCCCAGGGGGACATGTGGACAAAAACAACAACGATCTTGTTGCATAAACTACTTGTATGTATTTTGTCTGGTTTCCAGGAGTGAAGCTGAGCAGCCTGTTGGGTAAAAAAGGCAGCCTGGACAAGCTGCAGAGTTACTGGGACGTGGGCTTCTTCCTGGGCGCCAGCATCCTGGCCTGTGACAACACCAGGGTTGTCCAGGCCTCCGAGAAACTCTTCAAACTCAAAGCCCCCATCTGGTGAGAAAACAGGATAAGCCCTTCTCAGATTAGCATGCCGAAAAACACGATTCAGACCACCTCCATCTCCAACTGCGATCCGTGTCGTCGGGATGTGAAGTGTGCTCGGCTTTCCCTCGAAACCACATCGGCCCATCTGTGGCCATTGTGCAGCCATTTGGTGCGATTCGCATAGAGAAGAGAGAATATCACCAGGAAGTCAGTTTGCTCATTTGAACAGCATCTCTCTCTTTGCATGGATTTGGTGGATGTAGCAGCCGAGTGTTGTGACATTTTGTGAGTTCTCTGCAACAAGAGACAGCGAGAAACTGGCTGATTTACTTGGCATTAAGATGGTTCAAAGGTTCACAGGTGGATACATTTATTCATCTTTTTAGTCGCTTGTTGAAGATTATCAAGAAGTATTGTTTCTCTGGTTTAATATTCTAGGATTTTAGACTCTTTTCTATTACAAATCAATAAAATATGTGAGTTTAATCAATGGAAATGAATTAATTTTAGCTCAATAAAACTTTATTCAGTCCTACAAAGGCACCAGCCAAAGACTGTAGAATAGCAAACATGTCTCCCATTGGTTTGGACTCACATTTTGAAGCGAAAGAGAACATTTGAACGTCACCATGTTCATTGGAGAGCAGGCCTGTCAATCAAACTAACCCCGCCTCTAAATATTAATGTTTTTTAAGCCTAATATTGGACCGCCAGATCACTGGTAAAAAGTAGAGCTGACTTTAGCTAACAGCATCAGAAAGACTTGTGGAAAAAATACATTGACTGAATATTTAATAATTATACATAGAGACAATTAGAACCAGAGATTATGGAGTCAGCATCTAGTGGCCATTGGTGGTATTACCAGGCCTCATTTTTGATACCTATTTGCTGAGTCCATTTCTGTACACAGTTTATGTTAGCAGCTCACCACCTTGATTAGCAAACACACGTAATTACAGGATTACAGGATACTTTGTGTAATTTGTTTTCCAACAGAAAAACAAATGAAAATACGATACAATAATACACACAACTGCAACTAATAGCTACTGTAATCTAACACATATAAATACTAAACTAGACAGCACAATCCTCCGCAAAGGCATAATCCAGCTGTACTGATGATATAGACTGAACACTGTTGCCCCCTGGTGGTGAAATAGCAATATGTGTTAAAATGTCCACCTGTTTTGACAGAAAGGGGTTTTCTGGGATTTTATTAAATTATGATTCGATCTTCTGATGTTGTGACCCTCTCAAAAAAAACCATTGAGATGTGTTTTTCCATAATGTTCCTAACAAATAAACAAAACCATGCAAACCCAGAACCCTCTCATTGGAGGTCAGACTGACATAAACTATTCTCTTTCTCATGTTAATATGAGCAACACATGAAAATGTCCAGTCCATGCTATTCTCACAAAGTCCTTTCAGAGCCCTACATAATTGTCAGACTAAGATTTAATGAGACTGTGTAAGATGTGCAGCATGTGGAGGGGGAGTACAGTAAACCGTCGGCAGCACATAAAAACCCTGCTGTTCTTTATTTGTGTTAGTGCTGTGAAAACTCTTTAAGTTTCCATTAATGTCACGAAGAAAAACGCAGCCCAGCACGGAAACACAATCAGATGGTATTGTTTTTTGCTTTCGTGATCTTTCTCTAACTATGGGTTTAAAACAATATAATATAAATGCAAATCGTCTGCCAGTGAGTTAGTCAGTTTGTAATATCAGCGAGCACAGGCAGTGAAAAGTCGTCTGTTGTGGTGATATTTGGTGTGATGTGGTTATCCAGAGTGCACCGGCTTGTTGTTGTTGTTCACTGTTTGTGCGCATGTGGTTGGTTTCAGGTATCTGCGCTCGCTGGTGGAGACCATCTTAATCTACCAGCATTTTAAAAAGCCCTGCACCGAGCAGCCGGCGCCCAAACAGGAGCTGGTGGACTTCTGGATGGACTTCTTGGTGGAGGCGACCAAAAAAGACGTCTCCAGTGTCCGATTTCCGGTAAGTGACTCCAGTCAAGGCCTCAATTAACCCCAGATAATTTAACCCTTGTACGCCCCCGGGGGTCTCCTCGTACCCCGCCTCCTATGCTCTTCAGGGTACAAGGAGACCCCCGGGGGCGTACAAGGGTTAAACAGTAAAGAAATATTTTTTAAAAACACATTCATGTCTTCTCCAGGTGTTGATATTGGAGCCCACCAAAGTGTACCAGCCCTCATATTTGTCCATAAACAAAGACGTGGACGACAACACCGTCTCCATCTGGCATGTTGCCCCCGACGATAAGGTAAGTGTTGACGTGCAGTAAAACCACAGTATTTACAGTATATAGTTCAGATTCTTTGACCTTTATTTCCAAAATATATTCCTAGTGTACTAATGGCTTTAAAAGATATAGATCTCCATGTTAGTGTTTAGAATACAACACCACAGACTGGATATTGACTGGACGAGGCTAACGTGACATCACCCACTGGTTTGTGGGCTCACATTTTGAAGCCAGGAGTTTGATATTTGAACGTCGCCATGTTGGTCGTTTGGAGCAGGAAGTGGCCATATTTGGATATGAAGGGAGGAGTAAGAAGGCGGGTCCAAGCCTTGAATCCGAGGACTCTGTCCAATGTGGATGAGGCTGGAGTTCAGGAGCAGACCTGTCAATCAAACTAACCACACCTCTAAATATTCCTCATTTTTAATTCCAGTATCTATGTAATGATGGGGCTTTTTCCACCAGGTTACTAATAATAAGAATTAACTTATATTCTTACACATCTTTTTACTGTGTGTAATCAGTCCTCTCAAGCTCCAGGCAACCATGGCAACAATACTGATGTTTAAACTAAATGTTGAATAACTCAAGATAGTTTTCATATTTGCCATTAGAGATAGATGAGTGATTGTTCCCATTTCCTGTTTGGTTAACTTTGGTTGGACGCTGTTGATTGAATGATAATGGACTGTTTCTATCTGCAATGAGATCCTTCACTTCGGGTCCTATTGATTATTATCTCATGTTGCAGCACCATACTCCTTCCCTACACAGTATATAAATAAAAGTGTCTTCTCACCAGAACTTGATCCTGCTGCATAAGCTGTGATGTCTTCATATTTTCACTTAATTCTACTGCTATCAAACCACAAGAGACACAGCAGCTGTACTGATGCTTGTTTTGATCTGTCCTGCAGAACAAGGGGATTCACGAGTGGAACTTCAGCGCCACATCTGTACGAGGTGTCAGGTCGGTGTCCGCCGCCTTTAATGCAAAGCTAATTACAGCTTCTTAGGCTGAGTCTGAGTCATGTCTCCACTCTGTTAATGTCTTTTAAAGCTGCACACAAAGCCCCAGGATGAGTTTCTGTCTGGGAAATTGTTGTGTTTTTGTACATAAAATCTGATTGGTGAGATCAAAACCCAGGCTCAGTGCTGATCCTGGATTCAAGTTCTGAGCTGAAGCTATAATTTACATTTCCCAGTGCAGCACAGTGCAGCATGAAGGTCACATTTAAACATTTCCAGAAAGTCCAGCTGAACTGGAAGCTCCTGACAGTACAATTTGTTGACTGTCAACTTGTGCTGACAACGGTGGCTCCCCTCGTTAGCTCCAATCATCCAATCGTCACCTGTTGATGTAAAACACATCGCCACTGGAGCAGCAGTGCAAAAAATGTAAAAAAGAAAAATCTGCTATACTGTGAAATAGAGGCATTTAGCTGGAGCTCATCTTCTTAATTCACAGTGTGAATTTGTGTCCCACACTCCTGGGCTTTTTTGTAGTTCCACTAATTTACTATAATAAAGATTAAAGAAGATATTTTACAGATTATTCAGCACCAGCTCAGGTGCAATTTTAAGGAATTTCTTTGTTTTTTAAATTGTTGTTTCTACATCTGACTGATGCTGGTTGTGCATTGATTTTTAGTTTTTTTGAAGGATGGAGAGTAACAGCAGTGACTCTGGTAATTTGTGGTTATTAACATTACAAAGACCTGAGGAGGAACCTGCCGGACTCCTGTGGGGACCGGGATGTAGCCGGTACAATCAGCAGACTCCATGAAGTCTCTTTAGGCGAAGAAACACATTTAGGAAAATGTCACACCACGACTTTAAGGTGCAAACTGAGCATGTCAGAGCCTCTTTCTCTCCTTGGGGGCTGGGTTGTTTCACATAAAAGGCATAGAACATGTTTTAGTGATACAAATAATCATTTCAACTGATCCACTGCAGGTATTTCAGAAATCTAAATAGATGCATAAAGAAAAAAAAATCATTGATGCAGCTTTCCAATGAGGATTTGGCAGAAATACAGTTTATGCAATATTGAGATGAGGATAAAATGAGATTTAAATCTCAGTGCAACATAAAAGAAAAATGTAGGGCTCTGAGTAAAACAAATTCATGGATTTCCTGCAGAAATCCATGAAAGAAAAATATGACATCTATATATATATGCAGATGTGTCTAAGCATGCAGCTGGAAGCTGTATATTTTTGGCATGCAGTGCACAGTGGTAACCAGCATGTCAGAGCATGCAGTGCAGATATATAAACTGTGTATTACTATCACTTCACCTCTGCAGACAGTACCAGAGCGCGCCGGTCATCCACAGTCACCGCTCATGATGTCTTGCTCAGCGCCTATTTTTCCACGGCCCTCAAAGGAATTCAGTGTCAGATCGGAGAGAAGTGGAGGGCTGTGCTCACATGTTGCTAGGGAACGACTCATTCTCCGTGCCCACTCAGCCTGCAGACAGTCAGCAGGACACAATAGCAGCTCTGCAAAGCCACAATACGACCACACATACAGGCGCTCCGTTGCCTGGCTCGGACGCTCCGGCCTTGGCAAAACTCACCAATATGAAATAATGGACAACTGCTCATTTAAAGCTAAAAGTTCCCGTTTAGTCGTTTGTATTTTGTACAGGTATTTTGGCAATTTGCAAGACAACTTTTGTAACATGCACATCGTACATCAGTGTGCACATCCTGTATTTGTCACTTCAGTGCATTTGTGTTTAGGTGCAGTGGACGTCCACATGCAGTGATGGTGGTTTCATGAGTCCATAATTCATTCTCTGAGTTAGCTCTGTCCTCACGTGATGACTACATCATCTAACTTTGGACTGTCTCTCCTCAGCATCTCCAAGTTTGACGAGCGCAGTGCCTTCCTCTACGTTCTTCACAATGCAGAGGACTTCCAGATCTATTTCTGCACAGAGATGCACTGTAAAAGGTTGGTCTGTCTCTTCTGTCTCTCACTGTTTCTGTGTGATTGGGGGTTTTTTGTTGCCAGTCAACACAATCAACCCCCCCCCAATGACAGTGCAGTTGTTCACCTACCATGATTTTGTTGTCAATATTAATCAGATTTATGACCCACTGACCCAAAATTAGCTTGAAACCTGAGCACAGTGGTCAGGTTGTGTTTTGGGGATTGTTAAACTCTCAACAAGACAAAAAGACAAACTACCGTATTTTCTGGACTATAAGCCGCTACTTTTTTCCAACGCTTTGAACAACGGTGTGGCTCACGTATCGGAGGCACGAAGCTCGTTAGCTTTTTACAAGCTAGCAAACTCCGTGCTGCCGATACATTTAGCTTCGTCACATCAAGTCAGACCAAGTCAGATTGGACCACATGAAACTGTTTGAATAAATTCAATAGCGGCTTATAGACAGGTGCTCTCAATAGTCCGAAAAATACGGTAATACTAAGAGTCTATAGTCCTGCTCAAAGCTCTGTGATCCTGCACATCAGGCTAATATCTGCTTAGGCACAAGACATTTTTGCATTACTGTAAATATTTAAAGTGTTCGTTACATAAATGAGTTTATTACATTAACAAATTATTTGTGACACTTTTGTATTTCTGCTGCACAAAAATCTGTAAATATTCAAAATGTTTTTGACATAAATAAGAATTTATTACATTCAAAAACTGTGCCCATGCAACAGAAGATTGAAAAATATCACGCGTTTTTATACACTTACAGAAATAAAAGATTATTACCACGTTGTGTGTAAGTTTATAAATACACTGCCACTTTCTCCAAAGACAATAACCACAATGCAGTGGGTTTAGTGATAGTTAATAAATCATTTTCTATGTATATTTTTGGTCAAAATTAAGTAACATATTCACAACTTAAAATCTACAGAGTATATAAATGATACATTCAGTTAGGCCACTAATTACAAATGTTGTAATGTAGTAGATAGATGTAGTAGATTTATCCAATGTGACCTATGTTGTTTTTTTTTTTAATCAACACCAACACACACTGAGAGCCATTTGTAATCCAATGTCTTGGTTGAGGACACCTCAGTGATTACCTGATGTTTGCAGCAGTGACTCAGCGTTTATTAAAAAAACATCTACACATAATCAACTTTACACAAAATCCTCCTGTTGCTGAGTTAATTTGGATGACTGCAGATTTGTGTCAGACAACAGTGAGTGTGTTTCTTCTTCAGTTGTGCCAATCCCTACAGTAAGTTTAGACTCTTGTCAGCTTTTGTACTCAGGTGGGAAATTTCTCACTTTCCCATCACGAGTGCACCTTGTTTGATTTCAACAGCGTCGTGTTCCTCGCTCGCACCGAGTGTTCAGACTCTCACATCTGAGACTCCCGAGCACTTCCTGTTCCATTATCTGGAGTGTTAGAGTCAGTGAGTCATGCCTGCTGTTGTTATGATGCTGCTTTCATTTGAACAGGAGTGACAGTGAGATAGGAGGGGTGATAAGAGGGGAGAAAGGGGGGGGGGATAGACGAGGAGGAGGAGGACGACGAGACCCGGGCTGATTGTGTTTGTGCAAAACGCATAATTGGCACGCACGAGCACACGTGGATCGCTGAACACCTGCAGGCATGCACGCCGCGTGTGACAGCGTGATGAAGCGACGTGCTAATTGTGTGCAATGACAGCGGTAAAGGTCGCTGTATGTATGCATATGTGTGGGAGGTGTGCGTGTAAACATGCTGTAACCCCGTCTGGATAAGATCAGCAGCTACATAATACCACTCAGTCACCGGGTGTGTGTGTGTGTGTGTGTGTGTGTGTGTGTGTGTGTGTACTGAGCAGATCTCCATGTAAAAACTCTTAAATGTTGATTGTTTTTTAAAAGAAATACAAGATTTGTTTTTAATTTCTTGATCTGCTGATGTTCAGGGTGTATTTGCAATATGCATGTGATGTATGTATAATATGCCACATGCAATATGAGTATAATTGTGTTGATTTCACATTTTCTGTCAGTGTTTGATCAATTGTTGCATGGTGTGAGATTTTAAAGTCTGCGCTGCACAACAATGATATACAAGGTTTGTGAGAAAGCAGCTGGTACGGTTTCTTTAACCCTTAAATGGATGCTTAGATATTTGGGGAATTAGTTAAATACTATTTTCTCATGTTTCTGGGTTAAAATGACACCATTTATTTTTAACTTTTTTAAGACTTTTCCATCTCCCAGGACACTTTGTTGCTATGCAATGTGACATTTTCTCCTTTTTATTTTGTGCACTATTAAAGCATTAAACAACATAACAGTTAATTAGCTCTGTTGGTTAATGTTTTGTTACATATTAATCAAGATGAATCAATTTTAGACAGTTATTTTATGTAATCAGTTATTTACACCTCTATATTATCTGAAGAGTATAAAAAACATTATTTTCTAGAACAAAATCCTCCTGAAATATAATAAATACTGACACTTAGTTCATGTCTTTGTTGTGTTATTTTGAATTTTAATACAAATTATGAAACTATTTTTGAATGTCGGCCTGAAGTCACATGATCTGACAACTTGATCGTGATTCAGAGTTCACCTGCAGGATACATTTTCCCCCAGGACACAGAAACCAGTTGAGCATTAAATGTTGTTAATTTGAAACTGAAGCATGTTCTTTATAATTCCCTCTGGGCAGCACTTTGAACTCCCAAATGTAAAAATATAACACAGACTGTCATTATGACAGCAGGTAGCACATTTGGCATTTCCACTTCAAGAATTTTATTTGAACTGAAAAACTGATCATTTCATATCCACCTCATAACAGACTGTAGTTTATATTAAAAATGCTGGGATATGTTACCTGTATCTTGTTTTTATTGGTCTGGTTTGTCTTTGGCAGATTCTGTGATCTGGTCAACAGCATAACAGAGGAGGCCTGGAGGGGTCCAGAGGAAGGAGACTGTGACACTGATGCTTTAGAGGTGAGAGGAATAAAGCAGATTTCACTGACTCGGATACATGTCTTCAACCTTGAAGCTTTTATTTGAATATCATTCAAAAGTTGTTCGGGGATTCAATCAATGTGCATTTAAAGTTTTGGTAATGATTCAAATAAAAAAGCCTCTTACAGACTTAAATCTCTTTAGTAGTGCAACTAATGAGTATTTTGATTAGTCGACTGATTGGGATATGAATCGCATAATTGTACCAATAGTACACCTTTACCTTTAATTAAGAAATAGTAATAATAAAAATAAAATATAAACAGCAGGCTCTAGTTTCGGTTACACAACAGTTAGTTCCAACCGTATGACCACTCACAGTTTAAAAAAACAAAACAAAACAGTACATTTGATCTTATTACGTAGCTAATGCTAAAAGCCGGCACGGTACAACCCCACCCGTTGCAGGCCTGTATCGTTGCTCGTGGGCGTGATGACCCAAAAACCTCGGGGTCGGTTCACTCAAAGAGCAACAAAAAATAATCTGGACAGAGTACCTTGAGAAACAGGTTAGTCCCACCAAGTCCCGGTAACGATCGTCCTCCTCTGTGGACAGCAGCGCGGAGCTCCGAGTGCAGCAGTAACAGCGATCAGGGTGCGTAGTTCACACCCTGGCCACGGCGACATATGTTCCTCTACCTGATGCCAGGGCTACTCTGGGTCCCGCCAGACGTTGTCCAGACCAACAACGCTCTCCAGAAAAACTCTGGCGAAAACGACGTTTTCTGTCTCTCTCTTCCGATGGCTGGATTATCCTGGGCTCCTCTTCGCTAGCGATTAGCACAGTCCTCAAGCCTCGCTTCACTGCACCTAACCGCTAACACAACACAGTGGCTTCTCTTCACTAATAATAAAACAACAACAACATACAACTCCAAGAAAAGTCAATGAAAAACACAAACGCTAACTCTCCAATCTCTTGCTGCTCCCTTCCAACGGTCAAAACCCGATCGAACCCGTTTCTATCTCCACTCTTCTCGCGAGAACTCCCGTTAGCTTACTGACCGTAACCATACCAGGAAAAGAAAAAAACTTCACCTTGAACTTGGCTTCAAAATAAAAGAAATAAATGAATTTATCCCTTTTTTAAGCTTTTACTTTTAATTAAAATTACATGTTAATATTTATGTATTTTATCATCCGGATTACATAATTATTAAATGGCTCTTTTTTAGCTATCGGTTCTTAAATTTAGAGGGAGGTTGTTTAAATTATGTGCTAATTAACATAAAGACAAGAACTTTGCTGCTGCTGATACAGAAAGTAAATCTTGTTCTCATATTGTTTAGTTGCATGTGTGTAACTCTCAGCAGAGATAGGAATGAAGGGAGATGCCTCACTCTGTTAGAAAAAAATGTTTCGCAACAATAATCTACAATTAAAGTCCTTGGCAACTATTTTATTTATCAATTTCTATCGACTAATTGTTGTACCCCTTCTTATTCACTCATCACTCAAGGATTTAGCAAAATGCTTTTTCTAACTCACAAATGTCCAAGCCATAATCAGTGTCAAGGAAAAATAAAGTTTGTCGCTCTACATTGTTTTGTTGTAGTGTTTCTGTAATACTCTTTGCTTGCTTTTAAAAAGTCACAAGAAATATGAAGTGATTTTGAGTATTTTTCAAAAAAAAAAAAGAAAAACAAAACATCTGTCGGTGTTAATTAGTGTTCTTCTGCTGACTGTTTCATGTAAAGTTAATTATTAAACGATGGATTTTTTTGCTCTTGTTTGATCCCATATTCCATCCGGCATTTCTAACCCAGTTCATTATAATTTACGTGATAATAACTGGATCGAAACTCAGCTGCAGACGCTCAGAAATAAACACAACCTGCTGGGATGCGGCCTGGATTTTGCTTGGCGAGCTTTGTCGGCTCTGACAGTACAGAACAGGCACCTGCTGTTGTATTCACCTGTCTTCCCAGCGGAGCCTGGGGAAAAGAAAAGCTAATTACGCAAAATGCTGCCGCACCCCGTTTGACTCAGCACGGCACGGATCAAATGTCTAACAGGTTTCTCCCACGGGGTTTTTTTTAACGTGTGTGTTTGATGTTTGATGTGTTTCTCCAGCCCGGACGGCCCCTTAATGTCTGTTTCCTGTAAACATTAATCACATGTTTTGGAAAGAAAAGTTAATTAATTGGGTCTTTTTTTCCCAGCATGGTCATGGAATCAATGAGGAAACTTTACAGGAAAGTTTCAGTTTATTTCAACCTGGTGGCTTCATGCTAGCTCTTCATCTCTGCTGTAGAGATGCAGGAAACAAGGAGTCGCACAGTAAAAGCTAACACACTTTTTTTTGTACAAATCCCTGTTTCTGGAAACTCACTGCACCTCTGTACAAGGAGCTTTGTTTTTAAGTCTGAAAGATGGAAAAACACAATAATTTGTAGCTTGAGTGGCTATTTTGCTAACTGTGCTAAGGTTCTCCATTGAGGGCGACTGAACCGCTAACAGCAAGCTAAAACTAGAGTCCAAAAAAAACTGCATGGTGTGTCATACCAGATTATTCTTGCATAAAAAAATCCCAAATCTTAAAAACACAAACTCTCCAATATGAGTACATGCCAACAGAAAAATACCCGCGGCCTAATGCATGCAAACAAAAAGGCACGAATGGAAGAAAATGCAACTTATCACTTTAATGGTAAACACACCAGGTTGAAATACACCAGAATTCCCCTTTAAGGTAATCTGATTACAAAAGAGAGACACAAGGGAGCACAAACCTCCGCCAAGGCTTATTCCTGGTGTCCTGATGCTATACACTGAACACTGTTGCCCTCTTCTGGTGAAATAGCAACACTGTCTTTAATAATGATATTCACTCATTAGGGAACAAAAAAATCCACCCTCTGATCTTACCCAATATTTAATCATTAGTTCCTTGAGTAATATCCTATCTGAATAGTTTTTCTGTAATGATGCTAACAAATAGATAAAAACAATCCACTAAAGGCAACAACATTACTTCACTGTTCTGGATTGAAAAATGTGCCAAAATGTTGTATTGGTGAACATTTAATATTCCAATAAAAAGTTGAAATAACAGAATACAGTGCATAATAATAAAAAACACATAACAGTACTCTGATCAGATTTACTGTAACACAGATTTTAAGGTGCAAACAAACAATATTAAGATGAAGAATGAGGTGTATGTAGACGCTTACAAATAAAATATGTGGACAAAACTGGGCTGTTTGGATTTGATGTGTCGAAAGGATTAAAAAATGGATTACATTAGTCTACAAAAATCAGTCAGAATATAGCAGCCCGGATTAGTTTACCATTATATTAGATGATAGTTGATGATTTTAGAGCATCTGATTAAAATGCATCAACACCGTGCATGTTTCTCTCGTCTCCACAGTACGACTATGAGTACGACGAGCACGGAGAGAGGGTGGTTCTGGGTAAAGGAACGTTTGGAGTGGTGTACGCGGGCCGAGACCTCAGCAACCAGGTCCGACTGGCCATCAAGGAGATACCGGAGAGAGACAGCAGGTCAGAGAAAAAGGGACACACCATGTTTTCATTCACAGGTCACTTTGCAGATTTCACACGGTTGTAGTAGAAGTGTGAAAGGTTTTACAGAGTGTGTAGTCATGTGATGTTTCACAGTTTGCCACGCTAGCAGCAAAGCCCAACAGTAGTGACAGTCAGGGTTCCAGCGACCTTTACTGTGGAACCAACAAAGTGCAAAAAAAAAAAGTGCAATACTCCCAATGACCACTAGATGCTGGCTCCAAAAAAACTGACTCTGATTGACTTCAATTAAAAAATCTTCATTTTCATTCATGAAATAAGCTCAAGTCAGCTCTTCTTCACAGTGATCTGGTGATTCATCTGAAAATCATTTCACCATTAAGTCTTCAAAACCAGGAAGATTTAGGGGCGTGGCTAGTTTGATTGACAGGTTGTACTTTCCAGTGAGACCAGACCTGAACTTGAGTCTCACAGACCCTGTTCAGATGTTTTTAAGATGCGTCTCAGGTGTAAACAACCACCAAAACAGATCTGATCATTCAAACCACACGTGAAGGTGGTTGGGGACACATGAGACCACAAAGTGTCCCGATGCGTGCCCAACAAGGACGTCACAGAAAAGGACTGTGAAGGATACGTTTTTCAAATTGGGCAGAAGTCAGTGCAGACAAAGTTGGACGACTCCTACCGCTACCTGTGTTTTTAGCTAAATGTGTTAACCATGTGGGGCCTGTACGTTGCCATGGTGACATCCGAACACAAGTGGTCAGCAGGACGGTTTGGAGATTCATCCACTTGTAATCCGATCCCCCAAGACGCATTTTAAAACAAACAGGGTCATACACATTGGACAGTGTCCTTGGGTTCAAGGGTCACACCCACCTCCTCACTCCTCCCTTCAAATCCATATATGGTCACTTCTGGCTCCAAACTACCAACACTGTGACGCTCAAATCCCAAACTCCACCAATCAACAG
>OOFC01050281.1:0-14951 GCA_900323345.1 Pseudochromis fuscus | reverse complement strand
TACAGGTTGTTTGGAGGCTCATTCACCAGTAAACTCCAGTCTCACACATTGGACAGTGTCCTTGGGTTCAAGGGTCACACCCACCTCCTCACTCCTCCCTTCAAATCCATATATGGTCACTTCTGGCTCCAAACTACCAACACTGTGACGCTCAAATCCCAAACTCCACCAATCAACAGGTTAGCTTCATTCATTTCCAACATTGAGGAAAATGTCGTATTTGTTCACAACATATTTCATTATTTACCCGGCAGACACATTAATGTTCAGACGGGGATAAAGTCTTGATTTAAAGCTCCCCTGGGGAAATGTTTTACATTTTTTTAGCAGCGCTTGCAAATCCTGTGCTTATTGTGCTGCAGGAAGATTGAATTACAGCCTGCACGCTAACAGGTGTCTCAGCTCTTAATGCCTCGTCTTGTCGAGCATCATTAGGAGGAGTGCTGCTTCCCTCCGACTGAGGGTGTAAAAAAACACAGATCAGCAGTGTCCCCGGTGGTTTCTGGCTTCCAGTGCCGGTGCTCAGCTGAGTGACTGGTTAGCGGGAAGCTGCGAAGGCAAAACTCCCACCCTCCGCCTTTTTTTATTCCCGTCACTGTCTCCGCTCCAAATGCTTCTCCTCATACTTCCTCCTACTCATCTCCGGGCTGCAAGACTCCCTCTCTCTCGCAGACTGAGATGATTCCTCCGCCACACTTTGTTCCACTAATCATATCAGCGAGTCAGCGGGGCGCTCAGCTGCAAGGAATGTGGAGAATCTGGGTAAATAATTCAGAAGTGGACTGAAATCTCCTGACAGCGAGAGGAGAGGGTGTGATTCATGCAGAGAGCTGAGTGTTACAGGAAATCGCTGGCAGGCAGTCTTTCATTGTACAGAGGCAACTGTCGCTCTGCTCAGATACCGGGATTCACACTCAGCGCTGTGGTGGTTTGGTCTTTTGTTTTTGGCTGTCTGTAGCTGTCTTGTTTACTTTCACTTCACCTTAAGGAAAAGACGCAGTGACATCGCCACGAGCCGACTTTCAGCTCTACTGCAAAACACACAAATAGACAGACAGATAGGTTGTTATTGTTTTTATTTTCAGCTTGTTTTTGGCTGAAGAAATTAGTTGCTTTAGAAATGTGGTCAAATAATGGAAGTTGAAGATATTTTAAAGCAAAAGCGACAACCCATCACCCGTTAGTTTGTGAACATTTTAAAGCCAGGCGGCACCATGTTGGTTGTTTGGAGCCAGATGTGACCATATTTGGATATAAAGGGAGGAGTAAAGGAGGCGGGTCTGACCCTTGAACCTGAGGTCACTGCCCAATGTGGATGAGACTTGACGAGATAAGAACAATTAACTTTAGCTAATGACATTAACTGAGCATTTCATGATTAAAAAGAATGATTTGTTTTTTCTGAGCCAGCATCTAGTGGCCATCAGTGGTATTGCACTTTTTTTGCACTTCTGCACTGGCCTCATTTTTGAGACCTAGTTGCTTCATCCATCTCTTTAAACAGCCTCTGGTCCAGTTGCTGAAATATTTTCTGCTTTCCTTCCATTTATTATATTATTTCATGATAGTGAGCCACATATCGTTGGGTTTTGGACTGTTGATTAAAATTAGACTTTTAAAGATGTCACCACAGCCTTGGGAGTCCTATATGAGGCTTTTGTAACCATTTACTGATCAAATAATCAATCAAATCACGAGCAAAGAACTGCTGGATTGTTTCAGAATTACTTAAATATTAATTTTTATTTGAATTGTGGTACAATTTGTTTTTAGAAACTTAAATATGGGGTTTGATATTTTTTACTTAATGCTGGTTTAGCTTAGTAGTTATGTCAACAAATACAATATTGGTACTGTAGTAAGTGATTGGTATTTATTTTCAAGTCTTTTTAGGTGTAATGACAATAATCCGGACAGCTATAAATTAAACTGAAATCTTTTTAATACACTCTCCACAAAATCAATGTTGTCAGTCTTCAAAAGTCTACAAACATCACACAGACAAAGGCCTGTAAAAATGTGTATTATTGAACATAATAAAGACAGAAATATGGGAATACTTTCTATATACTTTGTAACTTTTAATGTTAAGTACTCCTCCACACTGAAACTCTTTTAGTGCTTTAATGTCCATCACTGGTACTTTTCCATCTTCATCCACGACCAGCATGTGACCTGTGGGAGATGAATACGTTCCCCTTCTTTATGTGTTATTACTGAAATGCAGGTACTCTCAGCCGCTGCACGAGGAGATCGCCCTCCACAAGCACTTAAAGCACAAGAACATCGTCCAGTACCTCGGCTCCATCAGCGAGAACGGCTTCATCAAGATCTTCATGGAGCAGGTTCCTGGAGGTGAGACGCCCGCTGATGCATCAGATGCTTTCATCACCAAAAAAGATATACACAGCATATATTAAATCTGAAATAAATAATCTGAGATGGTGGGAAAATATAGGTTGTAAGTGATTTATCTGCAGTGGTGAATTACCTGATTGTCTGTGCATACCGACTGAGTCTGAATCAGCCCGTTCTGATAATCTCAGGTCATGGTTAGGGTATTGATCGGTGCTTGTCCCTTTGTGTCCAGGGAGTCTGTCTGCGCTGCTGAGGTCCAAGTGGGGCCCGCTGAAGAACAACGAGTCCACCATCGGCTTCTACACCCGGCAGATCCTGGAGGGGCTCAAATACCTGCACGACAACCAGATAGCACACAGAGACATCAAGGTGACGGAGCAGAAGTTATCATCTTTGTGGCTCTTTGCATTTTCAGAAAGATAATTATTTAAAAATTCACAGGCAGTGATACATGTACATCTTTGAGTAAATAGAAGATTGAAGTGGTTCAGTGGACGTAGCTGATGTGACGTCACCTGTTGGTTTGTGGACTTCTGAAGCAAGGAGTTTGGATTTGAACATCGCCATGTTGGTTGTTTGGAGCCAGGAGTGACCATATTTGGATATGAAGGGAGGAGTGAGGAGAAGTGTCTTTGAACCTTAGGACACAGTCTAATGTGTATGAGTTCACCGATGAATGAGCCTCCAAACCACCTGTAATTATTGGAGGCCCAGCCTGTCAATCAAACTAACCACGCCCCTAAGTCTTCCTCTTATTAAAGCCAAATATCTTCTTCATGATGAAATGATTTTCAGATGGACCACTGAGAAGAAGAGTTGACTTTAACTAATGACTTCAGGATGACTTGTGGAAAAGTAGTTCAGGTCTGACAAAGAGGATTTTTTAATTGAAGTCAATTAGATCCAGAGTTTTTGGAGCCTGCATCTAGTGGCCATTGGTGGTACTGCACCTCAGTTTTAAGACCTGGTGGCTACATCCATTTTTTAAGCAGTTTCTGAGGTAGAGTTGTACCACCTACAGAAGCTTTATCAACAGAATCGAGGTCAGTACTGACCACTGGCCACACTGTGTGATTGACAGGTGAAAGCTGCACTTAAAACACTCCAGAAAGATCAAATGAATGTTCAGTAAAATCTGAGGGAATGTTGCACTACACTTGTTTGATTGTGGACGCCTGATGGTTGCTTTAAGGCAGACTTAACTGTAAAATACAAATGAAAACATGAACAGTAAAACAAATAAAATATTTTAATACCTGCAAAAATAAATAAAAAATAAATGCACACCTACCCACAGACTGATGATTCCTGCATCTACATCCCACATCAACATGCAAAGACACAAACAGTTAGTAATGAAGTCTGAGACTTTTTGATTGAAGTGATCCAAGGACTGCAGAATTTCAGTTTGAGTCAAATCCTTCACTGTTTGTTTCCTCTCTGAAAATGTTTTCCCTGTGACTCAGTAAATTTGATTTTCTGTGAATGCATCCAAAAGCATCCCAGCTGCTCACAGCATCTCAGAGTTTTCTTCATAGCTTTTTGCCTGCAACCACATGCTGTATATGGAAATGGACGAAGCAACTAGAGGTCAGTGCAGAAGTGCATAAAGGTGCAATGCTCCCAACGGCCACTAGATGCTGGCTCCAATTGACTTCAATTCAAAAATTATCATTTTCAATCATGAAATACTCAGTCAATACATTTTTTCCACAAGTCATTTCAAAGTCATCAGCTAAAGTCAACTCTTCTTTTCAGTAATCTGGTCCATCTGGTCCAAAGAGGAAGATTTAGGGGCGTGGTTAGTTTGATTGACAGGTCTCCTCAGGTTCAAGGGTGAGACCCGCCTCCTTTTTTCTCCCTTCATAACGAAATATGGTCACTTCTAGCTCCAAACAACCAACATGGCGACGTTACAATGTCACACTCCTGATGAGTCCACAAACCAACAGATGACACCTTATCAGCTTCCTCCATTGTATCTATTCAGGTGCAGCAGTGCCCGACTTCCCCTGTTTTATCTCAGTGATGAGAACACTGATAACAGTCCCATCTCAGATGGTCATTAGGGTCAGCAGCTTGGTCATATAAGCCTCGTTAGCGCCACGTAAATGTTAATCACCTTGTTTTGGAGCTTCTCCCTCCTCCCACGCGACCTGTTGTAACCCTGCTGTTTCATGCACTTCACATGATCTCAGCACCATCACAACCCTGGAGTTTCAGCAGCAGACTTCTCAGCTCTCACGGCTGTTTCTTTGTTGTGTTTTTTTCATCCACAGGGTGATAACGTTCTCATAAACACCTACAGCGGCGTCCTGAAGATATCCGATTTTGGCACATCCAAACGGCTGGCTGGGATCAACCCCTGCACGGAGACTTTCACAGGTACGCTCTGACCCTCTGTCCACGCTAATCCCCGCTCCCTCCGCTAGCAAACACCTAAGCAAGCCAAGATGTCCTGGAAATAAACCTCGTTAGACTCAGTAGTGGCCGTAAATAAATCTGAGCATGGAGGTAACCCCGTACCACTGTGTCTTCAGAGCAGTGATCCAGTCCTCGCTCTGTGGACAGTAGTGGCACATTTCCAATGCACAGGTGGTCATTTCCTTCGCAGAGGAAAGTCCCGCCTCCGTGTAGCTGGTCGTCAGGTGAAGGAGAAGGAAGTTCATGAAATAATCTTCAGAATAACTGTTGTGATGTCACAGAAAGTGAGAAACTTGTTGATTTAACTTCAAATATGTCAATTCATCAAGTTAGAGCCTGGTTAAAAATTTGACATTTTCAGAGATGTGAGGTCCATCAACTGTTGCACCGACCGGGCGCTCAGAGCTCAGGATCCCTGCTTACGTTTTTTAAATATATACTTAATTAATTAATAATAATGTTACACTAATAATAATAATAAACTTTATTTATAGAGCACTATTCAAATCAAATGTTACAAAGGGCTTTACATTAATAAAATACAGCGCACATAACGAAAAATAAAAATACAGTAATGCACACAAATACAAAGCAACAATTTGAATTAAAAAAACAAATAAAATCAGGAAAGTCAGCCCGAATTTTTATTTATTTATTTTTTTTACACTAAAGCCTGTTATTGTACTTTGGATAGTGTGTTTCCCCCATATTGTTGAAATGTGTTATTCTGACTATCACTGTGCAGACTGTCATCTGCAGGTACAAATATTTGTGCAGTGATACTGTAATGACGCAGTGACGATTCCGACCAATCACATTTTAGCACCTGCTCATACCTTTCTTTTTGAACAGATGAGATCAGGTACTAGAGATGTGGTACCAGGTGCTTCTTTCTAATAGAAAACCAGAGTCTTGCTGGTACCATGTAGTGGAGAATAGCTGACTGTTACTATTCAGAGAGGCTGGCTTTGGCATGAGTCTGCAGTCGGATCGTGCAGGTTTGTGGCCCTCTGAGGTCGCCGCCGAGGTCAGTTTGACCTCTTAAAATGAGAGAATCTGATTGGAGCAGGCAGGGACTTACCCTGAATGGCAGAGCCCTTTCAGGAAACTGGGCTACTCCTTTTTATAGCCCACGCCTGCTATAAATGTGTCCCTGCTCGAGCGTCTAAAAGCAGCAAACACACACACACACACACACACAGGGAGGAGGAGGCTATTATTAGAACAAAAGAGTCCTTTCAGTGGAGCTCTGAAAATGTTGCTTTGGACCGAGCTGTGATTAGCTGATAACACGGAGACTCTTTGCTGTTGGACATAAATCCTGTAAAGCTTTTTTAACCAGGGGCTGAGGTAACTTATAATCAGCCCTAATGCAAGCTATTTCTGGCATGTGCATCACTTCTTTCATACTTTGGAGTAATTACTTACACCTCGTGCTGACTGAGGAACACCTTGCACTTTGCTTTCTGAACATCTATTCAAGCGCATTCACACGACAGGGTTATTTTTAGTGGCTTTGTACATTGACTGCAGTGTCTTTGTCACAAACAGGAAATACCATCTACATGACTGATTTTATCATGAGTGTTATTCATAGAGCAGTAAAACACAATGAAAAATGAACAAAATTAAACAAAATCGCATCTATTTTTCCTGTAAGTTGAGTAAACTGTGTTGAATGAGGATTGGCTAGAATCATTTTCTGTGGAGTCCGTCAATAATTTACGTATTTCAGTTATTTGGTTGGTTAATTTGTTCTTCAAGAGGGGGAAGTCCTGGTATAAAGAGGGAGAGCTTGTGACCATGGCAGGTGCAGGTGAGCTAACTGGTGCCCCTCCCATGTCAGCCGAGGTAAAGCAGACCTGGACAGTGGGAGGGGCGTCACAGCCTCTTTAGCTTCTCATAAAGACTAGAAACACAGAGAGACAACTAAATAAATATTTACCCAGGGCTAGTTAGCTTCGCTTTGCATAAAGACTGGAAACAGGGCACAACGGCTTCCTGAACATGATACTGCTGCTGATTACCTTAGCTTCACTTAAAGGCTGGAAACAGGAGGTGTCCCGGTCTACTTTGTTGATTTAAATGTGACTAATGTGACTTATCTTGTCATTAAATTTGAATTAGAATTAAATGTTTTTGGTTTTTTTTTCGGGTTACCGTGGCAACGCGTGATGCACACAGCAACTTCTGTCTTCTGGAAAATCATAAAATCAAAGAGAGATGTTTTTTGTACGTCTGCATCGTGTCTACTTATCGGGAAGTGCACATACAGCTGTGGCGCCCCCTCCCCGTCTGCCCCCTGCACATCCAACCTCTGGACTCTGTTGATTTGATGTGTGCCTCATGTCATGTTGTTTATCTATTTCAAATTGGGTTGGTTTTGGCTTTGGCCTTTATTTGCATATATATGTAAACATTTTCTGAATTCCTTGGAATATTTTTATGCTGAAAAGAGAATGCTGTATTTTCCAGACTATTGAGCGCACCTGTCTATAAGCCGCTATTGAATTTATTCGAACAGTTTCATGTGGTCCACTCTGACCGAGTCTGATGTGACGACGCTAAATGCATCGGCGGCACGGAGCTTGCTAGCTTGTAAAAAGCCAACGAGCTTCGTGTCGCCGATACATGAGAAACACCGGTGTTTATGTTCAAAGCGTCGGAAAAAAGTAGAGGCTTATAGTCCGGAAAATACGGTCTGTCATGTACAGATTGTGTATCTTTGACTTTGATATTAGCTACATTACTGGAGTTGTGAGCAGTTGCCAGGCAACCAATGAAACAAAGAAGATACCATAAAGATGTGATCTTCCAAAATTATCTTGAGTAGTTCCCTAAATGTTCAACTATTCCTTTAAGGTCAACTATAAAATCTGGAACTTACACAATATATTAATTACACAATAAACCAAAACATCCAGATCCAAGTAACACGTCTTCACCAGCTATTATCTAGATATTGGTCTGCCTGTCTGATGTGTTGTCGTTGGTGTGTTGTTTGCAGGCACATTACAATACATGGCTCCTGAAATTATAGACAAGGGTCCTCGGGGATACGGCAAACCGGCGGACATCTGGTCGCTGGGCTGCACCATCATCGAGATGGCCACTGGTAAACCACCTTTCTACGAACTGGGAGAACCACAAGCTGCCATGTTCAAGGTGAGAGACGCTCGCAGTCGCACGTGCCACCATCATCCCGAAGGGCTATGTGTTTAATTTTAGAAAACAGGTTGCAGAAGGGCTGGCGAGCAGCTGTTTTCATAGCAACATCTTTCCAAAAGGGTGTTGGACAGCAGCACCGCCGAACAGCTGCCGCTCTGCCATTTCAATGAAGCTCAGGGTGTTTGAGAGCTGATAATTGCACCCTTGAGACTCATGATGGCGGTGAAATTATGAATAATGAAGTGTCTAAAATACATAGTGTTTTTAAGGTCGTCACAGCTAAAAGTTTGGCATCAGATTTCTGTTGTTATCATATAAGATTTATGATCTATATGGTTATCGTTGGTACCATTAGAGAAAATTAAGTGCACTGAAATGGACATAGCGCTTACCTGGTTGAGGCCGGACTTCAAGTCATCTGTTAGTCACTGGCAGTCAATCATGCAATATATGTAGTAGTATTAAAATGAAACAGCCTAGTATACGCAATTTATTATTTATGGCAAAATAAAACCAAAAATACGTTTTATTTATTCATAAGAATGAATTCAACTCGGATATCAAAGTTGAAACACCTGTTATTTCTAAACACTTTCCTTTTGTTATCACTGTATTTTTTTTTTTCATGGAGCCCTTATGGCCGACTAATCTGTCATTTACATAACCAGCTTTTACATAACCAGGAGAGTTTAACCACTCTGCAAAGTCACTGTTAGTTAACAGTGAAAGCTCAGCTGTGATCACATAAGATAGAAATGAAACTAAAAAACAAAGAAGCAACTGTTTGTTCTAGTGAATTCAGATTGTGATCAACTTCCATTTTAAGTGGAAAGACTTTAGAGAACAATATGTGGAATATACTAACATTTATCCAAACCCACTGTGCATATGAGCTGCTAACATACACTGTGCATTGTGCAAGGCTAACTATTTGTTTAATTTATTGCCCCTGGATTCTTTTAATAAGCTCATTTGAGATAATCAGCAAGTCTGATATCTGCTCTTATCAGTTCCCCTTCTCTGTGAAAACAAACCATCAGATCAGCCATTATGCACCTGCATTGTGTTGCCACCTGCGTGCTGTAACACGATCGAGCCCGGTAGAAAGTCCAAATACTGCCTGTGCACCAACGTTTGTTTGAACACAAACAAACACGTCACTCGCTGAGAGGAACCGTCCCTCAAGTTTCTGTGCACACGTTTCTCTGTTTGAAGACCTTGCCCATTCGGTGTGTTTGCTTTGGATGGAAATGTAAAATTAATTATTGTTCCCCACCATGTATGGCCCATTAAGGACAGCGAGGATGTTTGAAGGATGTCTGGAAAGCATTACAGCGCTCCTTTCAAAGCCCTGAATCATGGAATTTTCCATATGATGTGATTTAATTAAAGGGGCTGTGAACCCAAACAAGGAGGCGCATGTTACTGTACATTATGTACCTAAAGAAGGGAAAAAAATCTCCTTACATGTTTTTGGGCAAAGATCACAGAATTTAAAGCACACTCACATCATGTATACCTCTAAAAGGCTGTGGTGTTGTGTCTGCACTTTGTAAGGCATGAGCTCACTTAAACAGTGAAGCAGTCCTTAAATACTCTTCACTCATCCTTGAGGAATGTCTCATGGGAGGGGCATCTCCCTGCTAATCTTAAGTCAACATTCCTCGACATTAACGACAGGAATTTCTAGAGTTCTTACTGAGAGTCTCGTGCTTGAACTTAGAGCGTTGTTGCCCTCTATGCTGCAGCCCGAAGCACAGCCTGCAACTTCTCTGTTACCTCTATTCCACCGAACAACAACCGGCGCTAGTTCTGTGCTGATACCTGACTTAGCATCAGTTTGTTGTGTTTCCACCGCCGTTAGCACCGGCTCCAGCGGCTAAATCTGACGCTAAGCAGGGGCTGGAGGAGCGACGGTGGAAACACAGCTAGCATGGTAGAAGAGTAGAGTAGTGAAAATAGGGTAACTGCGAACAGTTGGAGGATTTCTTAAGACTGAATAAATACCGCACTTACCAATGCAAAACTGCTTTGCTAGCTCTATCATGTTGTAATTGGCATATCCGCTGAAAAAAAAAAGTTTATGTACTGATAGTAACAGCGAAGCAGGTTAACAGCGGCTAGCTTGCTAGCGGCCGGATGTTGGAGAACCGGCTACGTGTGCAGTGACGTACAGACGTTTTACGGTGACGCAATGACGTGCCCCAACTTGGCTCCTTCCCAATGAAATGCTGTCCCACTTGTTTTATTGGTATCCTGTAAAATGTGTTAGAATATTAATATTATGTGTATCAAATACACATTTTTGACTCCTGACGCTATTCGTCTGTTTACCATTGAGAACGTCTAACATGGCGGACGCATCCCATAATCCACCGCGGCATGACGTATGTTCCCATTCTCTGTGGAAAAGCAAACGGGTTCCAATGAGGAACGGGATCTGAAGCAACTAACCACCAGCTCTAGCACCGGTTCTTGTTTGGTGGAAAATGTAAACACGTCTTTGACCTTTTTCATGTTGAATTATTAGCTGCCTCTGCTCGTCACCGAACTGAATACGTCTCCATCCGTTTGCAGGTGGGTATGTTTAAGATCCACCCGGAGATCCCAGAGTCCATGTCGCTGGAGGCAAAAGCCTTCATCCTGCGCTGCTTTGAGCCCGACCCAGACCGCCGCGCCACCGCCCTCGACCTGCTCACCGACGAGTTCCTCACCGTCACCAGCCGCAAGAAGAAGAGCAAGAGCAGCTTCACGGGTGAGATGAGCACCGGTGATGTTTTTATGTCACAAAGTTGAAGCAAAGCGTGTAGTGAAGGGTTCATATAAGGTGGGTTAAAATAAACCTCACCCGATCAAGGAAAGGTTAAATAGACATCAATATTAGCAAACTAGAAACTACTCCATAATCCGGTTGTAATGATGCTATATACTGAACACTGTTGCCCTCTTGTGGTGAAATAGCAACACTGTCTTGTTAAAACTTAGACTGTTAGATGAGAATATCTTTCAGGATTAATATGAAGTTACAGCCTGCAGCCTGTTAGCTTAGCAAAATACTGTAAACTGAATTAACCCCTATTTAGTTATTGTCAAGCAAGTCTGCACCTGAGAGACATTTGTGCACATGATAATCATCCCCTCACATAATCCTAAATACGTGAGTGTCCTTAGATGCACCGAGTCTGATCTGATCCCTGTGGACTAAGTTTTCATTACGGCTTTTTTTCTCTCAAAGTGACCACATCCTTCTCCTCGTCATTGTCTGGATGTCAGAGTAGTCTCACTTCTCGTTCCACCCCTTCCCACCCCACCCAGTCATGTGACCTGGCACCAGCACAAAAGATTAGAAAACAGCTCTGAAGTTTCACTGCAGCGTTCCTGGAAATGCTCTCCTGTCAGTCTCACATGTAAATCATGTCCTGTTTGCTTTAACTGCTGACACCGTTTTTTTCTGGTTTCCCCCGCAGCTCTGTCACCAGGATCAGGTGAGTAATTTTTGCTCTCTACACTTATTTATTTATTTTTTACCACTAGTGGGACTACTTTTTGAGAGATGAAGAGTATCTCGGCTGCAGTTTACAGTTTCTCTCCTCGCACCGCTCTGCCCTCGGCTCAAAATAGACAGCACACAACAAAACATCTTCTCTCCAAATGTTTTTATTTCATAACTTTTACACAATGGTGGTAATTTGCCGCTAGTTACATCAGATAGAGCTGATTTCCCCTCAATGTGATGATAGAGGAGCTGAATCAAGATAGAGGTTTTGTCATTTCTGAAAAGGCAGACAGTTTTCATTTAACTAATTTTGCCCTTTTGAAAGCTTCAGCTCTCTTTGTTAAGAAATAATAGTTCCTCTTCTTGGTTGGAGCAGGAAACAGCCTTCCTGTGTACACATGAGCAGCTGTTTGATACTGTGTGTCCTTCAGAGTACCTCCGCAGTATCTCCCTGCCCGTGCCGGTCGTGGTGGAGGACACCAGCAGCAGCAGCGAGTACGGCTCCGTCTCCCCTGACAACGACCTCAACACCAACCCCTTCATCTTCAAGCCCAGCGTCAAGTGCTACAGCGAGAGGGATGTCAAGGGGCCGAGGTCCCTCTTTCTCAGGTGCACTGTCATTTTGCTTCGTCTTAGATGGACATTATACAGATGTATTCATAACCTCATCATGGTGGGATTGATTCAGACTGAGCAGAGTTATTGCAGAGTTTATGTGTTTTGCAGTTAGTTCACTTCAATGCTTCAAATTTAAACACTTTAAAATTCAAAACAATGCAAAATATATACAATAGCTGTAAAACAAAATAGTTTAAATCATAAAAAAGACAAATCATTACTAATAAATTTGTAACTTTGTGAGAAAATTTTAAGC
This sequence comes from Pseudochromis fuscus, assembly GCA_900323345.1. Lineage (NCBI taxonomy): Eukaryota > Metazoa > Chordata > Actinopteri > Pseudochromidae > Pseudochromis > Pseudochromis fuscus. The sequence continues at coordinate 2,631 of OOFC01050281.1, read as the reverse complement.
AACACAAGAGACACAGAGACTAAAACCTCTTTCTTATTTTTTTTCTTCAGCATCCCAGTGGAGAACTTCGAGGACCACAGCGCCCCGCCGTCTCCGGATGAAAAGGACTCGGGCTTCTTCATGCTTCGGAAGGACAGCGAGAGACGAGCCACCCTGCACCACATCCTGACCGAGGACCAGGACAAGGTGGTGGCCAACCTGATGGAGGCCCTCACACAGGTGGGAGAAGACACCACCAGGCGCTTTCATCCTGAGCATCACATAAACCTAAAACCTCTCTTTCCATGGCTGCCTTCCAGGGCTCTGAGGAAATGAAACTGAAACCCCAGCACATCTCCACCCTCGTGGTGAGCCTGGCCGACTTCGTCCGCATGGCGGACCGGAAGATCATCGCCAACACCCTGTCTCAGCTCAAGCTGGAGCTGGACTTCGACAGCACCGCCATCAGCCAGCTGCAGGTCCTGCTGTTCGGCTTCCAGGATGCTGTGAGTGTGAACAGAAATCCACAGGAGAAATGGCTGCGGTAGTGGGTGGAGAAAGTCATTCACGGCAGTAAATCTCAGCTGCATTTCATCTGCTCACATCTCATCCCATCAGGTTTATGAATTATTGATCAAAGCTGAAATATGAAACAAAATGCTTCTCGCATCTTTGAGCTTACCTGAGGATCAAATTCAAAACTGGAGAAGCAACAGGGATATTTTGTTGATAATTCCCCTCACATGCTGCTGCTTCTGCTCCCGTGACGTGTGATGTCTCGTCTATTATCCCGTCCTCATCGTGGAGGCAGAGGTGCTCCTCACATCTGCATAACGCCCGGGCTCCGAGCACTTCACTGTAATTGTTGTCATTTCACACGAGCCGCAGATAACAGCAGGCTGCCTCGCTGCTGCTGCTGCTGCACGGGCATCAGACAGATAACTGCGAAATACTTGTAACCTTTAAGTGAGGCGATAAAAGGCGGGAGGGGAAATCTATCAGGAGTAATTGCACATTCAGATTTTTTTATTTATTTATTATTTTTTTTAAAAAGGCGCACTCTTCAGAAATGCAGTTATGCAAATGATATGACAGACGAGCAAGTGGTTGTTTTCATATTTGTGAGGGGGTATTGCGTAATCCTGGAGGAAGATGAAGCTCTGACGCCTCCTGTTGGTCATCAGTGCACACAGTTCAGAGAAGATTTATTTGTAGTGCATGATTGCATTATACTAATACTGTCATAAAATGTTTGCAAGAAGAATAAGAGGCTTTAAAAATCCCCTTGGACAGACTGAGTGGTTGCAGTAGATTAAAAAAACCACAACATATCCTATGATTTAACAGCAGGAGTGAAAACTGTCAAACAAACATGGCTGAAACATGAACATAAATGTATTTCTTAATATGCATTATGCTTCTGATTATGAACATTTTTCCCCCCAGGTAAACAAAGTGCTGCGAAACCACAACATCAAGCCTCACTGGATGTTCGCTCTAGACAACATCATCCGCAAAGCTGTGCAGACGGCCATCACCATCCTGGTGCCAGGTAGTGTCGTCTGTGTCTCGAGCAGAACAGAGCTCCTCTAAATGAGTCACGACCGCTCCCTCAGGGCACAGCTGACTTATAAATACAGAGGCAGGAAGTCCACGTGATGACAACTTAATGTTACAGAACAGGGATGTGAAGGGATGGAAAATTAAATGCTTACAGTTGATGTATGGTGATTTTTTTTGGACACTATGAGATATTACCACAGAATTAAGCTGTTAAACACCTCTACATTCAGCTGAAGTCATGTTAATTGTATCAGATGTTTTCCTTCCCCTAATCCCATCAATACAATAATGATTGAAAGCTTAGATATACAGAGTTTTACTGTGCATAAAACAAACATAAAAGTGGAACTAATATTAATTTGGACTGTAATCAATGAAAATGTCTATTTTTGATTTACTTTTTTATTTATTTTTTACTGTATTAATCAGTCATTTAGGCTGTAACATGTCGACAACACAGCTGGGTTGAAAAATGTGCTAAAATGTTTGATTAGTGAACATTTAATCTTCAAAAACATTGCCGTACAGTACATACTAAAAAAAACAGAAAAAAGTACTGTGTTCAGATTTACTGTAACACAAAGAAACAGAGCCAGCTGTCCAATCACTTAACTTTTCACTTGCTGCTTTAGTGCACAATTGCAATTTAATTTAGTTTCTGTACAAAGCAGAAAATCCTGACATTGAAGAGTTCACAGTCTGTGACGCTCAATAAAAGATTTAACCCTCACTCTTCCCTAAATGTCATTTTCTTTCAGCCTGAAATTCGACAACTTTTCCTAAAGTGATCCAAAAGAGACAAAAATGAACAGTTTAAAATTTCATACTTTGGTTCAGGTGCTAAAATTTCTGTATGTAAGGTTAAAATGATTAATCAATCAACTAGTTGTCAGGTGCCACATTGATATTAAATATATTGATGTGTACATGGGTGGAACCAGGTTGTCTCAGTAGTATGATGATCTGCATCCTTGGCCTCCTGACCTCTAATCCCTCTGTCTCCTTCAGAGCTGAGGCCTCACTTCAGTCTGGCCTCGGAGAGCGACCCGGCCGATCAGGATGACGTGGACGACGACGCCGAGCCGGACA
>OOFC01050280.1:29885-45587 GCA_900323345.1 Pseudochromis fuscus | reverse complement strand
TTGAACCCTGCGGCTTAAACACTGGTGTGGCTCAGTATCGGCGCCAGGAAGCTCGTTAGCTTTTTACAAGCTAGCAAGCTCCGTGCCACCGATACATTTAGCCTCGTCACATCAGACCCGGTCAGAGTGGACCACATGAAACTGTTTGAATAAATTCAATAGCGGCTTATAGACAGGAGCGCTCAATAGTCCGGAAAATACGGTAGTTTGATTGACAAGCCTGATCACCAATGAGATCAGGCAAGAGCTTTCCTACACATTGGGTAGCGTCCTGGGGTTCAAGGGTCAGACCTGCCTCCTCACCCCTCCCTTCATTTCCAAATATGGTCACTTTTGGCTCCAAAGAACCAACGTGCTGACGTTCAAATGCAAAACTCCTGGACTCAAAACGTGAGTCCACAAACCAAGGGATGACATCACGTTAGCTTCATCCATGTATCTATCTCTAGCTATCTATCTATCTTAAATAAAGTCCTAATCACTGTCAGAGTGAAATAAATAAACCAGTATTCATTTTTATTCAAGTCCTACAGTACTTACCTCAAAGACACCTGCTGTCCATAAAAATATTTGCATTCGTTAAAGGTCCTGGAAGTGAAACAAACACTCAGCTCTAATCCCACACATACCTGAGAATAGAAACTGATAAAAACCTAAAAGTTTGCACAGTCTGCAATAAATAAACACATCCTCACCCACCTTCTTGGCAAGAAAATTTGAGCACCTCATCGTTTAGACAAGTATGAAATTACTGTCTGCAGCATTTAACAGCATCACAGAAGGACTGTCACAGCCACAGACACCTGACGTTAACTCAGCTAACAAGATAATTTGAGATGATGAAACGTGGATTAATTTCGTGGCATCTGAGGTTATTTACCATCATAATTGAGAGGCACCGTGGTCACTTAGTATTTTATCATGGGATCTCTCTCAGGAAGCAGACATATTAGCATTTATTTAAAGAGACTGAGAGGCTCTATCTCAGCATTGAGAGATAGTGAAGTAAAAACCATTCCTGCTCCCTGTGCTGCCACCTCAGTTACTGTGATGGAGCAGAGGAGGCAAACTAGTAAGAGCCCTGTGTAATTAAACCAAGGTCCTTTGAGTCTTCTCATCCTTAAAACATGGTATTGGAAGTGACGAGCAGCTCAGGGTCTCTCATCAACTTGTTTTCTGTTTGCTGTTCCTCCCTCAGGAGTTTTCCTCCTCCACAGCTTCCCAGTAACATCTCAACTCTAAAAAAATCTTTAAAAGCTAATGGTGCAAAGCAGGACACAGTCTTTAAAGGCTGCCCCAGTTCAGCTGTGTTGACCATTAATCTGCAGCACACTCACCCTGATTAAACGTGACTAATGACGACCTCTCGACTAACACATCATGTCCGGCATCTTGTCGTCCTGATGTGCACAGCTGGCCGCCGCTGTGGGACACTTCTCCTGTTGCCCTTGATTCCCTGACTTCTGCAGCTCTGCACACTCAGGAAAAGCCTGCAACTGCCACATCAACTATTTTGGTGCCAATGTCAGAGTTAGTTTGGCCAGCTAAGCAGCATCACAGAAATGCGATCCTGCCCCTGGCTACTCAGCCTCGGCCAATATTGGTAACCTTAAACTTAAATGAGTCTGAGCAGAGGGCTGGATTAGGTTTATCTTCATGGGGATGAAAGGGAGCGAAGGAGAGAGGGCATGGGGAGTTTAGAGAGCAGCAGGAATAACGTGGTCAGACTTTAAATGATGTGCAGGTACAGCAAACCTCCAGGTCATAAATTGTGCAGAAAAACCCAGAATTTAACAAATTTTTATCTTGTTCGGTTTCACAGTCGGTCTGTACAACATCACTTTGTGAAATCTTTGCTCAAACCAGTGAAACATTGTTTTAACTTTAGTCAGAGTCTCATGGTTTCAGTACTAAATACACTTCTGCTGAAGTTTTTATTTGATGGTGTGCAAAAGACAGAAGTACAGATACAGATTGTGATGAGTACAGAACACCTGAAAGGACATGGATAGATACATTATTTTCTCCATTTTACTGTGATAATGAGTTAATTTCAGTGGTTCTCTTAAGATCTCGAGCTATTTTTCTTGTTATCTGAAGAAAACTTTGTTTACAGGATAATTAATCTCTTTATCTCGAAATAATGAGATACATTTGTTATCTCACATAAATGAAGGATGATTTATTTGTTCAGTTTGTTTTCAAGATCAGTTTGTTTTCTTGAGATAACGAGATCAATTATCCTTCGTTTTCTCAAGATAACAAATTAATCTTGTTATCTCGAGATAACAAGATTAATTATCATATAAGTTTTCTCAAGATTGCAAGAAAAACAACTCGAGATCTCAAGAAAGTCACTGAATATATCTCAGCAAAACGGAGAAAATAAAATGTATTTATTCGTGTCCTTTCAGGGCTTCCGTAGGCGAGTTATAATCTATCACCTGTGTAGCTTCCCTTGGCAATCATGATAACAGAGTCTTCAAAACGGGAGCAATATCTTTTATTTCTTCTGGTACACTAAACGAGCACCGTGAAATTAAAATGTAAACACAAACAAAACCGTAGAATTTAACATAAGATTGCTAGAAACAACTTTCAGAGTCCACGCATTTCTAATATCAATCTCCGGTGACAATTTAAAAAAAATAAACATACCTGGTCCGCTTTAAAAAGGGTGCAAATGGTCAATTCGGTCCGCCGTGTTTCCTTTATTCCGCTGTTTACAAAACTTTCACTCAAAAAAACCCCAAAAATGACATGTGGACGTCTTCTCGTTAGCTGCTTCTGTCATTAACCGCTAATCCAGACCGCTCCTTCTTCCGTTCACCTTCACTCTTTCTACACAGCTTCCGGGGCACACTCTTTTCACCCCGGAACGTGAATAACAAAAACCAAAACAACTGATTCTTATGTGGTCGCTTACAAGCTCTTTAGTAAGTTAGCAGTCAAAATAGTTACAATTCTCAATTAATTTTAGCACTTTTTAAAGTAGATCCAGAGAGCAAACCCCTGCTGAGGTATAATCCAGCTGTACTGATACTATAGACTGAAACCTGTTTGAACATTCACCCAGTATAACACACATTTCAATTTTAGCATCTCTGATCCTGTCCCAAATGTTTCTTGGGTAATACCCTCTGAATGCAAATGCAGCCAAAAACACCTTATTAATATACTTAAAAAGAATAAAAGACACGACCACCTTTGGAAAAATTTACTTCCATGAAAGGATCTGTCAAAATGCAGCCATCATTATTCACTCTGTGTTTACCAGTGTCTTTCTTGAACCTTGAAATAGTATTTACAAAGACTGTGATGAGTATGACAATCCCTAGATCCCCATCCAGGCAAAGCAAGCAAACTGCTCGTAAAAGGTGCAGGCTTATTCTGTCATCTTCATTTAACCAAAAGTTTGATTTGAAATGTATATTGACTCATTTTTCTTGCAGGATTAGTTTGATATTTTTTAGACCTTACACAAGACATTTGAAAACATTCCCTCTTGCTTTAGGAAATAGGAGCTGATCAATCCAGTAAATAAGACAATAATGATTAGTTGCAGCCTTCCTGGTTGCTGGTTGTGGAGGATTCAGGTGCAGCTGTAGTGATTTAATTAGTTTAATAAATGCAAAAGTATTTTATTATTTAACTCCATGTACAGCGATGTGGAGAATCTGCTATGCTGATGAACTTCAAACTGCTGCAGAGGATTCCTAATTTAAATTTAAAGATCTGCTTGTCCATACATTAGCACATAAGTTATGATAAGACTTTATTCCAGCTGCTTGAATATCTGAGAAAGATTTGGGCACCTCTGATGAGTCACTCACATCCTCTCACTGTGCTGCTAATGAACAAATTAGGAATGAAATGGACCTAAATTGAATCTAATTTGCCTGGAGGCCTCTTGGGAGTCTTACACTGACCCTCAGTGGTCCTGGAGCCCAGTTCTGGGCACCACTTCCTCATGGTAATAATTTAATTGCAGCAATTTTCCTCAGATTTTCTTCTTGAGCTGAGTCACTCATTTCTGCTTCAGCTGTTGACTTCAATCCAGCCTTATTGGCATAAATATTAGACCGGGAAAAAATGGCATTTTCCCCCCAAAATGAATAAAATGTGATTGATCATGGGTACAACAATAAACATCTGTTCCACTTGTATGATTCATTTTGCTGGATTTTTTTTGAGTGTGTGTGTGGGCTGCTTAAAAACAAATAAGGAATAATGAAACCAAGTAAGCAGAAATAAATGATTAGTGCAGGATCTAATCTCTCCTTTAACTCCCTCCCTCCCTCCCTGTGTCTCCTCTCTCTCTCCTCTCCTCTTCCTCCTCCTCCTCCTCCTCCTCTCTCATTTCCATTCAGTCTGTTGAAGCAGCAGCAGCAGCAGCAGCAGCAGCAGCAGTCTTGTATGTGGATCTTTGCTTAGAGGACAGCAGCATCAGCAGCAGGAGGATACATCCCAGACCAAACTGCCTGAGCAACATGGTCGTTGTGAGAATCGTGGCTTGCCTGTGTCTGCTGGTGGGCGTCTCGCTCCAGGTGGACGTGAAAAGTGGGAAAGAGGCAGGAAAAGCCGGGAATTTCATGGAAGATGAGCAATGGCTGTCAACCATCTCCCAGTACAGCCGTAAGATCAAACACTGGAATCGCTTCAGAGACGTGAGTGCTGTATTTTAATGTAATTGCACGCGCGTGTTTTTTTTTTTTTTTGTCCTGTCTTATCCGTGTTGGAGGTGATGCTCCCCGTGGAAGAAAACGCAGCTTGTTTTCTGAGGGGATGTTGCGCACAGTTAACTGTCAACCTGAAGTGCACATACATGTGGCAAGAGTTGGAAAAAATGTAAATATTACAAAGGGGAGTAAATTTTAGGAATAAATGCGCGCGCGTGCGTCATTAAACGATTGACAATTCTTTCATCTTTGGCAAGGTGCCTTATTTCCTCATGATGTTTCATTTATTTGTTGATCCTGAATTTGCTGTGATGCCAAACAGGCTACTATAAATATATGATGTTTTTAAAATAGCACTTTTATTTATTTATGTAGTTTTAATATAAATCAGAATTAATTTAAACTCAAAGGAAATCTATGACATTAGCTCAAGTCCCAAAAGGCATTTTCCAAACTGTGATATTCTGAACAGTGTCTGTCTTCATCAATACCCACTGATCTGCCATATTGCACAGAAAATCTAGGGCTCACAGTTAGGAGGCTTTCTGGACTTAAAAACAAAAAAACATCAAGAGCACAACATCAATTGTGTATTCCCAAAATCACAAACATAACCCATGAAGTACACGAGAACAAACGATTCTTATTCTCGTGTGAATCTATTATTCAGACTGATTTCTGGGCTGTACATGAACAGTGTTGTTTATTCTCTTTAGCCATGCCAGTATATATAAACCCATTCACCACAGATGGACACTAAATGATCACAATTGTAGTGACTCATCCAAATTCAGGTCCGTCGTTATTAGAGCTGAAATGATTTGATCAGTCAGCTGACAGAATTAATTGGCAACTGTTTTTCAAGCAAACATGGCAAACATTTACTAATTGCAGCCTCACAGATGTGACCATGTGCTGCTTTTCTTCATCATACAGAAATAAACTGAATATTTGTGGGTTTTACAATTTGAAGCCTTGAGGTCAGACAAACTCTGAAGAGCTGTTTCTGTTTTTGTAGATTAAAAAGAGATTATTCGGTTTATCATAAGTGGCAGATTTATTAAAAATGAAACAGGTAATTGAAGGTTTAAGTTGGAAATGGTTCAACCAACCAGTAAATCTACAGTCCAGGTTACAGGTGGGTGATGTGGGTTAATTTATGATGCCAGGGTTCCTTGATGTTGGTATTTATTTCAACATATTCAGGAAATGCTTCTGTGAAATCCTCAAAAAAAACAGATGGAAATGCATTAAAACAAATCAAATGCATCTGATAAATCAAAGCTATTCATCACAGTGGTGCAAATCCCTGTAAATCCAATTACAACAAGCAGTCCAGCTCATTAATTTGCACCATTTTCCCACAGTGGCCCTGATACAAACCGAGATATTACAGTAACAGCTACCTCGGCTGTAAACAGGTACGCTCCGGTCCAGGTCTCTAGTTCCATCAAACATCTGAAAGCTCACGATGAGCCATTTAATGTTGGCGGGTAATGATGGAGATCTGGTTTTGACCGTGGAGGAATGGGAGATATGATGGTTTGATGCACAGCCGATTTTACGTTATGCTGTCACTAATGTATTTAGTTTTATTGAGCGTGGTTTACACATTTTCTGTGTTTCAAATGGCTGCATGACAAATTTGACCTGCACTCAGGGTATCTGCCAACACTGAAGACCAGACAAATGTGTAGCTATATCTTTCTACAGGCAGCTCATTAGATTTATTTTTAGGACAGTGACCTAGTCTGACTTATTGAGTGGCTGATCCAGGCGGTTATTGAGTAAACAATAGAGCAAATATTACAACAATAAGTGGGTTTAACCATAAAGAAAATGTGTGCACAATCATGCACTTATCAGTTTATTTCCAGCTAAAGCTAATGCTGTTAAATCTGTCTTTAATGGAGGTTATAATGTTGTAAAAACAGGTCTTTTATCAACTTTATGGCCATTTTGAAGGCTGAGGTTTCCAATAATAAAAGCACCAACAACCAACTGTGGGCACAGCGAGGAGCGAGGAGGCTGTGACGCTGGGTGTGCCACGGTGGTGACGGCTCCCTGCTACTGAAAGACAGGACGTGTGGCATGAATCAGGATGCTGGAGATCTCTGAGGAGGAGTTGGTTAGCAACGCTCGGATCAGAGCCTCTACCTTGACAACCGGACAGTTGTTTGATCTCGTTGCTGAGACGTATCACCTCAGACAGATAGCCTTATCAGTGTCGGCACAGAGGGAAGCTTCAGAGCCTCAGAGCATGTCCGACAGCCCCGGACCCCTGAGAGAACTTGTAATTGAATCGTTGTACTGTCATGCAAATGTGGATATTATTTTTTATTGGAGGGGTTTGCCTCACCTGTCTGATGGGATCAGTGGGGTTGAGTCTTTCTGTGGGGACTTTGATGGCAGCTTGTTCACCCACATTACTGGTAAAAGTTGTTTTTCGTTTTGAATTTAGTAAACTAAACTGGGCTCACACAGATAAGTTATAGTTTTTGATACTTTTATAATACTGTAGGTACTCCACATGCATTGCCAGTGATATTTAGGTTTAAAACACCAAGAAATACTTGACTTTCTGGTCAATAATTCGAAATTCTCAATGAATTCTCGCGGATCAATTCCACATCATGAATTTTAAATTACTCTGGGGAATAATAGTGTCTGAATGCAAATGTGAAAAACCTGACTGTCTGCTTTAGTTGGCTAATCAAATAATCAGCTAATGGTTATCAAAGTCCTCCGCCCTCAAATTTGTGGATTAATTAGGTTTTCGTACAACTGAAGTCAGAGAAACTGTTAAATGTCAACAAGAACAAATCTGTTAATCAGTTTCATTGAAGTTTAATTAATCAGCTGTGATTCAGATTTGTAACAACATCAAAGATGAACAAGTCATAGTCGTGGGGGTGGATGGTTTTTACAAGAACTGTGAACTACGTGTGGTGATATGCAATCATAAGTTCCTCTTTTAGCCTTGGCATACAGAGAGTGGTATTGATTGTGTCATCTGACGCTCGATGAGGAAGAGACTAATCATCTTTCCAGAACCTTAAAGATGTAAAACATGCTTTTTTGTTATGTGATCCTGGCCGTTTTGTAACCATGTTTTCTTGCTGCTTTGAAAGAAGTGACACACGACACAATCCTGTCGTGTCACGCTCGTGCACATTTGCTTCACCCTCAGTCACAGTGCTGGTGGATGGGATGTGCCCTCACTTTAATTCCTTTTATTCTTCACCCGATTCCTCGCAGGCGCCTCATTAAAAAATGAAGGCGAAGCGCGGCACAGGAGGAGATGTGATACTGTAAACAGCCGAGGAGGTTGGCTTGGTTCTGCTGCAGATAGGACTGTTCTCTGCTGCTGTACCGGGCAGTGAAACACACCATCTGAAATGTGAAGGGGTTGTATTTGTTTACTAGCCGTCTTGGCAAACAGGAGGTGTGAAAACAGCAAACGGGAATATTCATACTGCATCTGAATAATACAAAACAAGGCGAGGGTGGTAAACAGAGTGGTGGGGGTTTGATTGATCTTGTTTAAACTGGACGTATGATTATCTGGAGACATAATGAGGAAAACGTTAAAAGATGAGGGGGGGGGGGACAAAAGGAGCGACAGCTGTAGAGGCAGGAGGTGTCAGGATAATCCACAGCAGGTTCCAGGGTGTTATACAAGCTCCAGTATGACACACATCAATGTTGAAGCTGTAATCATGACACACTGCAAATGTCAAGACATCCAATCTCCCGGTGAAGATTCCCCTGCGATCAATTCAAGGAAAGGACAACAGTTTCCAAATGCGCAGTCCACAAATTAAGCTCAAGCTGTAATTAGCTGATTGCAACAACAACAAAAACAACAACCCTCTTTGACCACTTGATGTATTTATACGTCGCAACTCAACTTCCAATTTGCATTCTGCTGCGTTGTGGTGGATCTGCTCGGCGGGAGCTCCAGCCACCGCTCATGTGAACAATACTGTGCTGTTCATTCCCGGCCAGATCCTCCTCACATCTCTGCGAGCACCGTACATAGGGACCTCATTAAGGAGCAGTGCAGCCTCTCAGCCAACCACAGAGCGCCGATTAACGTTTTGCACCTGCTCTGACGCCAGCGAGGTTTTTAATGAGGGGAAATTGTCATTTAGCAGGTAAAGGGGTTGGTGGGTTGTTAAGATCGGCACAGAGAGGCAAAAATAGGAGTGGTCATTAGCCCTGTTGGTGCCTGCGAATTAATTGGACTTAGGACAGTGATAAATGCAATAATTAGATAACAATGAGTGGTTACTGAAATTTTACCCAAGCCTCTCTGCATGCTTAAATCTACATCCTCAATATTCACAAAGAATATCTGCAGAAAAGGGAGAATAAGAAAATGTTTTATACACTTAAAGGCTGCATATTTAACTAAATGATTAAAAGTATAAATCCAACAGTTGACATCTCTTTCAGTCACAAACACACCTTGAAGATCTTCAGCTAACCTCTAACCAGTCTGAAAACCACCGACTGACCACTAATTGAGCTCTAACAGGCAACCTAATGCTCCCTCCCCTCTTGGTTTAGAGCCATTATTTATCGCGTGCTGCTGTAAACGAGATGATGACAATAGCCCGGCCATTGATCCCGCACCGCTCCTGCAGAGCCACTTGATAAATGCAAGACCAGGGTTCACTCTGGCTTTTTTGGCTGCAGATGAACAGCAAACACGGCGCTGTTGCATCCTGACACTGAGCTCCTTCACTTAGCTCAAAGACACGCTGCCAGCTGTGGGTTTTTCTGCTCCCGTCATCAACCTCAGCCAGTTATTAGCCTCCCACAGGATTTATGCTCCAGCGCTAACAGCCAGTGTAATTACGGATATGAAAAATTAGAGTAAGAAGACAGTATGCGATTGTAGAAAATATGATAATGAAGCCCATTTCCAGTTAAAAGTGAATGGCAGAGCACGGGCTTGGAAATGAAGACAGGAGGAGAAGCCATAACAGTTAAATGAGCTAATAGTTATCTGTATTTCCTGTGCTGTGAGTCTGGAGATTGGCCTATCAAGTCAGCTATCTGTGGAATTTCTGCTGGTCGCACACTAATGAGATCAAAATGGCAGAAGTGGTGAAAAAGAGATGCTTTCTTTTCCTCTTGCCGTTACCATGCGTGTCTTTTACCGGAGGTGAATGTCAGGGGAGATTTGCTGCGAGTGTTTGGGGGCCGCCCAGATACGATTCACGGTGGAAGCAGAGAAGAAAGGAGATCCTGTTGGCTTCCCAACGCAAGCGTGGGTGACTCTTAATTGAGTGGAAAGACTGCTTTGTGTTGTTGCTCCTGTGGAGAAGCTCCTCTCACTGGTTTGCAATTTATGCTCTGCAAAGGAAACACTGAGAGGAGCTCAGCAGCTGCTTTGAAGAGCTTTTTCATAAGCATGTTCCACAGCCCACAGATTGTTCAAATACACGAAAATCTTCCTCCATCATGGCTGAGTGCAGGGGAGCTGCTTGTTGTGATTGGACATGTACATGTAGATTAATGTGCTTCATAATGGGGCCCGGCTGCGCCTGCTGCATCACTGTGTTAACACACACACACACCGGCAGCGATGACGGCCTGAATCCCATCATTTTTAGCTGTTAACTTCTCTGTGAGTTGCTGAAATGTCGGGCTGAATAATTAGCTGTTCCAAGGTTCTTCTTCTGGCTCTATTGTTCATGCATTATTTATAGTGGCATCTGCCTGAGAGTTGTCTCTTTACTGGTGGAGCTCCTCTACGCCTTGCTGCAGGCAGAGCGATAAATGCCGGCGCTCCGCTTGTGTGTGTGTGTCTGTCGTCACTCGTGGCTGGCATGGCGGCACACCCGGGGTTCAATCGATGATCCAGATATTGAAAAAGCAAACTGAACTGGCTTATGACTTTCGATGAGCTGATCATGGAAACTGTTCACTATCTCCTTTATCTTCTTGCAGTGTGTTGCAGGGGTCAGTGAACACACAAGATTGGACAAGAAACAAAAAACTTAGACATAATAATGATTTACCGTATTTTCCAGACTATTGAGCGCACCTGTCTATAAGCCGCTATTGAATTTATTCAAACAGTTTCATGTGGTCCACTCTGACCGGGTCTGATGTGACGACGCTAAATGTTTCAGTGGCACGGAGCTTGCTAGCTTGTAAAAAGCTAACGAGCTTTGTGCCGCCGAAACATGAGAAACACCGGTGTTTACGTTCAAAGCATCGGAAAAAAGTAGCGGCTTATAGTCCGGAAATTACGGTAATTGCAGTTTATCCTGAGGGGAACATGAATGTTACAATTTCATGGAGACACATTCGATAACTGTTGAGGCACTTCATTCATATCCAGGTATTTCAACCTCAACTTGTGGCCACAGGAAAAGTCATTGGATCTTTTAAAGTCAGAAAGTGTTGTCTTTAGAAGACCATGAATGATTTTATGGGCTTATAATTTAATTTAATTTATTGAATAGACCAACATGGCGGACAAGCCGACTCACTGATCACAGCTTTGCCATCTCAGGAGGTAAACTGGTATCCTGGCTAAAATAAATAAGTAAAAATGGAGAATTTCAAGCTTCAGATGATTTGTTTTCAGCCTCTTTGAGTTTTATTTAATGTGGCAGACGTAAGACGTTCTGTACCAGCTTATGTCTCTACTGTTGTTGATAACTGACTGTTCTTGTCTTTTCGTCTCAGATCTAGATTCACTAAAACCCAAACACTGATTTTTGCATGGGCTTCAATAATCCAGTTATAATTTGATTTTAAGTTTGCACATGTAAACATTATATCCAGATTTAATAAACGTGGATAAATCATTATTCTGGTGGAAATGAGACATGGTTGCATGTATACACACAGGTTTCTGAATGTTGTAATCTAACAGAAACACATACAGAAATATCACATTAACAATTTTAAAATGTGTTTGTAACCATTACAGGCGCTCTCTGTGTTTCATCCAAATGTTTTATCAGAACTGGGATACTGCTGTACACCGTCCACGCTCACACTCTTCCACGTTGGAAAAATAAAATATGATATATGGCGTTGCAGACATACGGAGCGTGGCGATAAGAACGCCGCCTGTATTTACTGTCCCCTGGAAATTCATCTGCCGCTCCACTACAATGAGATCTTTATCTGTGTATCTACGGCGACCTTTGTTGTTATCGTTCACAAACACGAGGCTGTTTACCCTTCATGGCGGTAAACACTTGAGATGAGGATTCACCTGGTGAAAACGCTCACGGATGAAGACTTCAGCTGAAACGATTAAAAAAAAAAAACAACCTTTCAAACACACCCGTGCATATATCATCCAGGTGGAAATATATTGAGGCTGCGGAAAAGTGCTGTCCTGAATATTTCCAGGTCTGCCTCAGGTGTGGGTTTTTTTTCATTTTTCTGATAAATGTGTGCGGCCGCCATTATTGTTATGAATCGTCTAGGACTGAGCTAAACACACGGTCTGAGCAAACACCGCCGTATTGCTTATGTTCAGTAACAATAGGTGTAATAATGCACGGTGCTCAGGTTCAACCCGGCATTGATAGATTCCTTGCTTCAGGCCACAGATCGCTCACTGTTGTAACAGCGGGGCGAGCGCTGTACAATTAGGCCAGGCTGCTGGAAGAACTTTGAGGACGTGCTCTTGCCTGGGGACAACCAGCCTCTTCACTTCTGTCTTGTGTATGTTTGATTTTCATGTCGGACACCTCGACTGTCCCAGAGCTACGTATGGAGGAGCTCGGTGTTGACTGTCAGAGAGGGGGGGGGCGTCAAGGACAGAAAAGGACTGTCTGTGTACAAGCTGTATTTAGTATGTGAGGCATGTGGTGGATATATTTGTTTGTGTCTGACTGTTAATTTGTGGAGTTGGCAGGGTAATGGATACACACTACAAAGTCATATTGAAATGACCTTAATCAAGCAAATCGTATAGCAAGGATAAGAGCGCAGAGCTAAAGCGTTAATAGGTTTTTTCTCAGTTGAAAGAACCCAACAGGATCTTATTTATGCACGATGGAGTCCTTCCTAAAGCCATAACGTGACATCTCAATGTGGCTCCCTGTTTTACTGTAATATCCCGCTGCCACCTCGGGAGATTAGCATTATCAGCAGCCACAACAACCCAATTTGTTCTCATTGCCATGGCAGACGGGGGGGAATTAAATGTAATCAGCCAGCTAGCATATTTAACTTAGCTACCCCTGTGAGCTGTCTCATGTGGATCCCCGCGGCATTTCAACTGGAGTGGTTATCATCATTATCTTCTCTTAGCCGTGCTGATGGTTTCTAAACTTGCATCTGACAGATCTCACAAGAGAGGCTTCGGTGGCTTCGATCGACTTTGCCACCGGATCGTAATTAATTCAAACAGCAGGTGAAGTTGTTGAAACTATGCAAACAGCAAATATGATGATAATAATAATGATTGTGACAGTCACAAATGCTGGTAAAGTGTTGTAATCAGAGTTTTTGGAGGTTTGTTGGACACACAAGCGATCGCACAGACAGTTCAACAGTTCAGTCGAATGAAAAGACTGTTTGGGTTTCTCTTCCTGTCAACAGCATTGTGTTTGTCTGCCTGTGCCTCCACTATCCCTCCCTGTCTGTGACACTCAGCCACAAATCCATTGGTTTCTGCTGAAGACATGAAGAGTCATAAGTTTTGTCTTTAAAAGAGAAAACTCTCGGTATTGTCCTAAAACAGCTGGACACTGTAGTTGTTCACAGGTATTACTCAAACGGGATATTTCAGCTGCTGCAAACGAGGAGTTTGGGATTTGAACGGTTGGTTGTTTGGAGCAGGAAGTGACCATATTTGGATATGAAGGGAGGAGGGAGGAGGGGGGTCTGACCCTTGAGCCTGAGGATACTGTCCAATGTGGATGAGACTTAAGTTCAGGGCTGGTTTCATTGTCCCCTAGATAGATATTCCTCTTTTTGAAGCCTAATATGCACTTACTGATTTTTTTTTAATGGACGACCAGATCAGAATTGACTTTAGTTCAGAATAACTTGCAAAAAAAATGTGTTGATTGAGTATTTCATGAATAAAAATGGATTGAATTGAAGTCAGTTGGAGCCAGTTTTCTATATACAGTCTATGATTAATATGCATTTAACACACTGGTAACAATTTACAGCAGTTTTCAGGATCTTGTGTTTCAACCTCAGTGTTTCACGTCCAGTTTGTACTCTCTGATCCCCTGGTTAGTGGACCAACCAGAGCTTTGTAGGTGTGATTAATCTAGTTTGATCTTCCTACATGGTAAGGTAGGCAGTTATCTATATCTGGGAAAAATATCATTGCACGTTTTAGGTAAAATTACTCAAAAATCTTAAAGGACCGACATCATTACTCAGCCACCTCTATTGACAATATAATATCAAATTGATTATTAAAATACTGTATTTTGTTTGTACTGTTTTTTTTAATACATCCACTGATATTATCCATTAAATTCAGTCAAGATGCAAAACAAGATCCGACAGTTAACTGGATGACATGCAGGCAAACACAGTGACAGAAACATCAGTGAAACCAACTGTGAAATATTTGTCTTAATGCTTCACCTGTTTGGATTAAGCTTGTTGTTTAATATGATTCAATAATAATAATAATAATTTAAAAACAAGCAGGTTTGACTCTCCCCCTGAAACTGTCTGCAGAATAACAGAAGATGTCCAAATCAATGACAGCTCTGTAAAACCAGATTCATGCAGACAGCTTGTATTTTAAGTAGTTTTTTTGTTGTTCTTCAGGCAAAAAGAAGTGAGTTTGTTAGAGAGGAGAGTAGTTTATTGGAGTGGAATTTGTTTTCTTAGCCTCCCTCACCTTCGATATTGATTCGAGCTCCCTTGGTAAGGTTAGTGTGCCAACACCAAACAAGAAATAAGCTCATTCTTCTATTTATGTATGCTGATAACTTTTTGTGTTTGCGGATCGATACTGATGAGTCTAGCTACGGCAAAGTGAAAATAGCACACTGGCCTTAGATACTTTTTAGTTTCTGCAGAGCAGCATGCTTCAGCTTGTCTTATTATTGGGTTTTCTGCTAATATTGTATGCAGAAGCAGCGTGGCTCAGCACAGTAAAGACGGCCCTGCATAAGCTGCAAGCTCCCTGGGGCATCTGTTTGGAGCTCAACCTGAAGGCTCGCCTCTTCTCTTTCTGCTTCTTTGTTTTGCAAATGGGGAGGCGGGAGCGATAAGATGCTGCAGAGACTCTGCCGTTCCAGGGTTCTGCTTGGCTCAGCAGCGAGATCCAACTGAATCCATTTTTCTGCATCTGCGCTGTCCTCCTCCTCTCCAATTACTGCATCTCTCAGAGCATGCAATGCCTTGATTCAACCATGCAGTCCACTACAGCAAAGTGAGCCCGGTCGCCGTTTGATGTGCCACTTCATCAGTGATTTGAGACCACAGCTAAAGGACTCCTGAGAAGAAAAGGTTTATTTCTGTGATGCAACTTCCTGAAATTTGGTTTTATTAGCCGGTGGCAGTGGCTGCACAGAAAACCCTCTCATCTTAATGTTTTCAGAATCTTGTTTCAAGTTGAAGTAAGCCTCTTTTATCTCAGCTACACACAAACCAGCCTGTGCCTTCATAGAAAACGTCACCGAAAATGCGCTAAATTATCTGCATTTGTCGGCGAGGGCCGGATCTCCTCGGCACGGTGTAAATGTTTCAGATGAATGCACGCTCGGCAGTTGGTTAGTTTGTGGCTCAGGAAGAGAGACGTGCCCTTCAGTGTGCAGAGATGGCTGCAGATTGTGCTCCGTACTGTACTGCATTGCAGGCAGGCGTCTTACCTTGTGAAACAACATGCGTCCTTTGCCTGCAGGCCCCCGAGCACTCCAGCTCAGATGATCAATTTGATCCAGCTCTCTGTTGCTGGGCTGCAACTTAATCCCATAATGCTCCGGTATTTCATTGCAATCGAGACACCACCATTTTTCTCTGTGGATTTCTTATTTTGTCTTCGCAGTGCGATAAAAAAAAA
>OOFC01050280.1:0-20428 GCA_900323345.1 Pseudochromis fuscus | reverse complement strand
ACCTGCAGCCAATCACAATCCATCGCTGAGTATATAAATACTGAAAAACTACCCTTCTTGCTACTTCTCTGTCTTGTATGGAGTAAAGTTATAGGATTTTTACTGTTGTCCATTGAATTACCGTATTTTCCAGACTATAAGCTGCTACTTTTTTCCGATGCTTTGAACTTAAACATCAGTGTTTCTCATGTATCTTTTTACAAGCTAGCAAGCTCTGTGTCGCCGATACATTTAGCATTGTTACATCAGACCCGGTCAGAGTGGACCACATAAAACTGTTCGAATAAATTCAATAGCGGCTTATAGACAGGTGCACTCAATAGTCTGGAAAGTACGGTAACTACATCAAATTAAAATGAGAATATTAAAATCTACCACTAGCTAAGGACTTATTCAACAACTGTTACCAGATTAGCCCACCGGTATGTCATGTTTCACCCGTGTTGGTGGATTGTAAGATTACCCCATAGCTAATTTGGTTCAGCCGCCCACACTTATTTTAACAAACCAATCACTCTCATCTCCGCTTGGCTACCCCTGGAAAGGTTGTTCTAATAAAGTGCAGTACGAATCATTTCATAAGTCATACAGTAGGTGTGCTGTTCATACATGTTGTAGCCAATTAGCAGGCTCTTACCGGTACTGCAAGGTGATCGCAGGAGGTCGGATGTAACGCCACACCCACGCTGCCTCAAAGGAAGAAGATGTGAGAGGAGACGTTATCCCGGTTATCTGTCCTTACAACAGGGGGAATAACTAATGTAATCTGAAGAAAACGCCTCGCTTGCTGTAGTGTGGGCAACATTCATTTGAATACCATTGATTTCAGCCCCATCACCGCTCCCTCTGGGACTAATTCTGCAGACCTAATTGATCAGAGCCCTCTTCATCACAAATTCGACAAGACAGCAGAGACTCCTTGCGAGGTGTACCTGCGAGCCCCGGATAGAACAAAAGACCTAACAGGAGACTTCAGACACCTCCGGTGCCTTTTTAAGTGAGCTGATTGAGACATCAGCTCGGCTCCTCGCTCTCTCTGCTCTGTGTTTGAGGGCAATTTTAAAACAATAACGTTCCCGCTGCTCTGACTCCGACTTAACAGAGGAGCTGTCACATCTGACCCTGACATCCTTTATTTGTGCTGGAAAATTAGATTTTTGTGTGTGTGTGTGTGTCCATGGAGAACATTTTACTAATTGGAGGAAAAAAGCTGACAAGCTAAAAAAAAACCAAAAAGCAGTAGAGGTGAGGGTGTGTGTTGCATCCTGTATTAATTATAAGTAAATAATTTTACAGCTCCATTGGAGTTGAGTAACAGCTGCAGACTGCTTTAACCAATTAAATCTGAGAGCATAAAAGAGTCCTCTACAATGACAGTAAATGCAAATCTAGTCAAATAGGTCTCCCTCTCCCTCTTTAATAATTAAAATGCTCAGTTAGTGCTACTGTTTCTTGGCAGCCCAGTAACAGAGCAGTTTTTGTTTCCCCTCAGAACAACTAAGGTGCTTTATTAAATGTAAAACAATTGGATGATGAGAAGTTTTGATTGATGAGCTGACAGTGAGGCACCGTGCTCAGTGGGGGATTCAGATGTGAGCGCAGGCAAACAGCAGCAGAGGAGCTGATCCCGGATGACAAAGCAGCTGTGTGCTGATATGTTTTTGATCGCGGCGTAATAATAATAATCTCGGAGAGATTGGATGCAGGCTCAGTGCGGTTCCATCGCGTTTGTTGACATGATTACAGGAGGATTTAAAACCCATAATGGCCCCTACATATCCCAGCCCTGCACTGAATTCTCAATAAAGCACATTGTAAACAAAACATAACAGGCAAGTGGGTGAGGTGGAAAACACACTTGATCTTTGATTCAGAATTAATCTTGTGTTTGAATTTCATTTTATACCATGTAGGAGTTGTATAATATTACTGTATGGGGCATGTGCCTGATATTAGGTTGCTGCTCCAAGGCAGACTGGAAGATGCTCATAAATACTTCACATCATATCTGAAACTATACTGGAAACATGCAGCTGGGTTTCTATGGGAACATAAAGTCTGACTATTTTCATTGTAAATGCACATCTAACAGTGCTACCTGATGTATAAATGTCTTTAAATCTAGATCTAATCTTTGTATTTTGTCACATATACAATCATACACAGTGACAAACTAAAGAGATTTCATTAGATGTGACTTTATTACTGTGAATTTCTTTGATTCATTTGTTCACAATGAATCTTTCAGCAACTTTAAAGCTGCAAGAATTATGATTTTAACACTATCAGTCGATCAGATGTGTGATTTGAAAGAGTCATAATGCAGATTTTTCACCTAATCTGATAATATGTGAAGCATCTGAATGTATATTTGTTTGTAACTTCACTGTTAGCTTGATGCTGTGACCAGAGACCCCTCACAGACTGTAGACTGGGCGAAGTTAACCTGATGTCACATTTTGAATCCAGAAGATTGGTGATTAAGCTTCACCATGTTTGGATATCAAAGGAGGAGCGAGGAGGGTGAGGATGTTGCACAATGTGTGTGACAAACTAGCCACGCCTCCAAATCATCCTCTCTCTGAAGACCAAGTGGACCACCAGATCACTAATACGAAGAATTACTGTATTTTCTGGACTATTGAGCGCACCTGTCTATAAGCCGCTATTGAATTTATTCAAACAGTTTCATGTGGTCCACTCTGACCGGGTCTGATGTGACGAGGCTAAATGTATCGGCGGCCCAGAGCTTGCTAGCTTGTAAAGCTAATGAGCTTTGTGCCGCCAATACACGAAAAACACCGGTGTTTAAACCGCAGGGTTCAAAGCGTCGGAAAAAAGTAGCGGCTTGTAGTCCGGAAAATACGGTAACTTTAATTAAGGACATCAGAATGACATGTGGAAAAAAATGCATTTACTAAGAAGTGAGAATTTCATGAGTGAAAATGTTGATTTTTGACTGGGAGTCAAGAGTTTTTTGGTGCCAGCACCTAGCGGCCATTGTGAGTATTACACCATTTTTGCACTTCTACATTGGCCTCAATTTTGAGGTCCAGTTGCTTCGTCCATTTCGATACACACTCTATGCTTCATGCTATCTGTTCAGCACCAAATGGGGAAAATAGCAATTAGCTGGTGGCTACAAATAAATGTAAATTAGATGACATGTGCATCCATCAGCTTTGGGTGATACAGCAAATTTCATCGTGTTTCATCTGCAAGTGGTGCTACAACAATATTAAACATTTTAAAGGACATAATTCAGGGGATGTGAGTCTGGCTGCATCGTTCAAAGTCTTAAAATTCCCAGACAGAAATGTGTTATTCAGCAAAAAAAAAGAAACAGTTTAACTCTGATGTAAGATTGTCTAGTGCAGATATGGTTGCAGATACAGATTAAAAAATGTTTTATTAGAAGAATAAAATATGGAGAGGATTAAAGAGCCTTTGCTCTCTAAGTGCTTTCTGGTTTTATTTGACTCTTCCTGGTGTGGTGCATCCAGCTGGTGCAGTGCACGGCTCACCGCACAGCCCACAGCTGGGATTTCTGTGAGAGCGGACGACAGGTACAGCGGCCAAAAAAATAATAAAATGAGAGACTTTAAAGTATATTACACCGCTAAAACAACCCACGGAGTTCAGTTTCCTGCCTGCGTGAAAGTTTATAGTCCGTGACTGTGGCCTGTGTTCACAAAGTGAAATGTTCAACCTCATATTCGGATAGTAACCACCTCCAGAATATACAGTGACAGCGTGCGTAAGATAAACCAGGAGAAAGCCCGAGGAAAAAACTGAATGATGAGTTTCACTGAAGGGAGCTGATGTGATACATTGAGTCAAACTGCAAAATATTAGATAACTTCACTTTCCTTATTGTCAAGAAATAGTCAAACTGATATGCATGCTGACAGTCTGGGGTGATGTTCTCTGAGGTCTGGTGTCTTAAATCAAAAGAGAAGCAGGAGACAAATGTGCCATCAGTGGCAGAGCGGATTATTCAGCCGCCGGGGTTAAATCATGACACAGCAGAATACCTGTTGAACCAGATGAAGTGAATAAAAGTCAAGTGGTCCTTTTATATGGAATGACTGAAGGTTTATGAGCTATCAGCATGAGTCTAGCTATCTGTCTTTGAGCTTCTTATGCTAAACCTAAATGCTACATCTTGTGTTTTTTGTAGTTTCTACCCAACTGAGAAGTCCTATTTACATCAGTGAGTTTGTAGTTTCATTACACACAAAAAATGTGTTGTTTTTAACCTGAACTGAGTCAGTACTGGACAAACTAAATTAGACTGGCTGTTTTCACAACATTTTGTGAATTTTACCCAACATTTTCCACCATTTTGGGTTTTTTTTACTAGCTATTTAGTTGTTTTTACTCAACATTTTTTAGTTTTTACCCGTTATTGTGTTGTTTTTAACCAACTACATACAATATGGGCTGTTTTCACTTTTTTTTTCTTTTTCTTTTTTTTTTAAATCGTACCTAACATTTTCTACCATTTGTTGTGGTTATATTGTAATTTTTACTGATTATTTTGTTGTTTTTATCCAACATTTTCCACCATTGTGTTGTTTTCACTGGTTATATTGTAATTTTTATTGATTATTTTGTTGTTTTTATCCAACATTTTCCACCATTGTGTTGTTTTTACTGGTTATATTGTAATTTTTATTGATTATTTTGTTGTTTTTATCCAACATTTTCCACCATTTTGTTGTTTTTACTGGTTAATTTGATATTTTTACTGATTATTTTGTTGTTTTTATCCAACATTTTCCACTATTTTGTTGTTTTTACTGGTTATATTGTATTTTTACTGATTATTTTGTTGTTTTTATCCAACATTTTCCACTATTTTGTTGTTTTTACTGGTTATTTTGACATTTTTACTGATTATTTTGTTGTTTTTATCCAACATTTTCCACTCTTTTGTGGTTTATACTCATTTTCTGTTTTTTACCCAACAATTTTTACCCAATATTTTCCACCAGTTTGTTGTTTTTAAACCCATCTTACTAGGTTAAATTAACCAGGCATTTAGTCAGTCTAATATTTACCCAACAAACCTAACATTTTTAAGGGTGTAAGATAGACAGCAAAACTGATACCAGTCCTTTCTCAGTGATGGCTATTTCAGGGTTTTTTTGTTTTTTTTACCTTCTATGCAAATTAATATGTAACTAAATCAATACTGCAAGTAGAGAGAATTAGAATAATAAATATTTCTGCCAATATACACAATCATTAAAATATTTTAATCATTTTAACAATAGAAAAGACTTAATCTGCATATGTAAGGAGAACTAGTCTTGACAGTAAGTGTTTTTACTATACAGTACAGTTGTGATGTTTTGTTGCCTGCACCAAAAACTAATCAAGTGTTGGCCAAACGGACCTGAACTCCAAGACCAAAGTTCTGCGATATCCAGACCTCAGCACTGTATACATTACACCACGATTTCATCAGTTAACATGCCTCGGAGCCTTGAAATAAAAACATGATTTTCTTTACTTGCTTTTCAGCCGTGGGTCACATCCCGTAGGGTTTAACAAAAACCCAATCCACCGAACACAAACCAGTGTTAAAGCTTTCAGTGTAAGCCCCGGGTCTGGTGACAAGTTTCAATGTGTGTTTTTGTGAGAATGATTAGTTTGATCACTAACACACTACACACATGTATTTGTGGAGGTGGCGGCAGAAAATCTCCAGTGAAAATCAATATTGTAATAATTTGATGTTTCCCTGGAGGTTTGTCTCCAACACTGTGAGGTGGTACAGAGTGCTGAGGTCACAAATGTAGGCGAGGTGTCTCAAACTGTTGTTAAATGGGTCTTCAAGATATCCTGATGTCTTTAAGAAACAGTGCATTATGGGAAAAAAAGGTTAGCGGAGCACGAGCTAACTTTAAAATTGTTGTCTGATTCTCTATAAACTTGCAGCTTGGATTGATACCCGGTCTTAGTGGTGCTAAAACACCACCAGGCACACAGTATTTCTGGAATCCCTCAGTGTTGTCTTGTCATTCACTGATTCCATAAAAGTCCACTGTTCCCTCATACCTCCCTCCTGTAGCATCAAAGTATCACCTAGTCGCCGGATTTGCGGGGATCTGGCTGGCAGCCACCTCGTCTGTTGACTGTGTTGACTACAAAGCAGCTGCTCAAAGCTGACTCAGGATTTCACAGCTTAAATTTCTCACAGCGACTGCCGCTTGCCACTCACTCTTGAATTTATCTGAGCCGCCTCGGAGTTTTTCCGAGGCCTCTCCGGCAACGCGGTAAATGGACTGCGACGGTGTGACATCTACTTTCGGATGGCATTGACCATTGGGCTGAGGAAGGTGGAGGACACAGTGCTATTTCCATCTCGGTCTATCAGTGGAAAGAGAGACTGGCATTGAACCATTCAACTCTCTGAAGATAGACAGAGATGGAGGGGAGGGGAGGGGAGGGCGAGACGGCAGCCGGGGAGGAAAGAGGATAGAGCGAACGTGGGAGACAAAGATGGAGTGTGTGTTGGTGTGAGAGAGAGAAAAGGCAAGCTGGGGAGAGACGATGATAAGTTGACATGGGGGAAGTGAGATGTGACAAGCCGAGAGAAAGAGATGCTCAATCAGTGCTGTCAGGTTTTCTTGCAATCAGAGACAGCCGTTGGAGACTGCAGGCAGTACTATTGACGATGGGCTGCCTCACTAATGACAGCTAGGCGTCCATGTTTTCAGCAGTGCTGACTATAAAATCAATGGACTCATTTGTGCACACTGCTAGAATATTTTTCATTGCACATTTCATGATTTTTATTGCGTACGCCCGTGTAAAAGATAGTTTTGTGAGAATGGAGGATAATTTTAAACGGTGTAAATAAACAGAACTTGATTATACAGCACAGAGAATAGCAGCTTTCTCTTTTTATGTGCAATCTGTCACACACATGCTCCTTGTCTAAAGAAACAATAAAACAGCCAGAAGCTCTGTATATGTCTGCTGGAGGTGACAGGAATAGAAAATTAAATGAAAGCACCTGAGGTGTGACTGACACCTCTGGATTTACAGCGTTGTTGTTGTTGTTGTTGTGCGTTCACAGCCGTGGACACCACCAAGGACCCGTGCCAGAATGTGAAGTGCAGCCGCCATAAGGTGTGCGTCGCTCAGGGCTACCAGAGGGCCATGTGTGTCAATCGCAAGAAACTGGAGCACAGGTAGGTGGAGTTTCAGTCTCGACATCAAACACAACTCACTTCCTTCGCTGCTGGAAAACATGATGTTCACAAGATTCCTGCGTGGACAGGACAGACATTTTTGTGACACACTGGTGTCAACAGCCCACAGTGTCTGGCTGAAGAGCTGTTGATTAAAGTCAGGAACAGAGCCACAGAGAGCCGTGAGTGCCGCTGAAACACTCACGCTGAGCAATGACTCATTAGAGGACTAATTTAGAGGCAAATAAGGGCCATAAAGATCTGAAAGTTACAAGCAACTGAAAACTTAATGATCAAATGTAAATACCACCGAGCTCTTTAATTCTTGACTTAAATTTTTACATCTGGATTGAGTAAATGTTAATTTGAATACAGATTTTGAATATTGGGTACATCTCTTTATTTATATGAATTTACACAAGATCAATCAGAAGCAAAAATATTCCAGAGCTTTAAATTCTGTGGTGTTAGAATTTCAACATTTATTATGATTAATTATTCAGCACCAATTTCATTTTTTAAAATTAGGCATGTAGTTGCATATTTATAATCGTCTTATACATGGCTTCACTTGCAATTTCAACAGCTACGCTCCAATCAGACACAGAAGTAAGAAATGTTAGTTTAATGGGTAACACTTAATGTCAGGGGTACATACCTTATGATTAATGAATGGTTAACTAATACATGACTTATGATGATCTAATGCATGATAAATCCTAAACTCCCGTGGCTCAGTATGAATTAATAACGATGCCACTATTACTTAGTTTAATTACATCAAACTACATGGATCATCAGTTTGTGAACTCATACATATATGTAGTTAAAACAGACTAAAATTCATCAGTTCAGATTTTGATAATTCAATCCTAAAGGAAACTAGCAGCATATTCTTATGCTTGTGTAAAAAATGCAGAATGAAACAGGCTGAAGAGTCTTCTTCACGTGTACTGTGTATTAATGAGTCCCCCAAACTCTGCATTTGGTGTTTATGCAGTCATGCATATATTGTATGTAAAACCCCTACAAATCCAGTCTTTGCACTGTGTCCACACCATATTGTATGTATTGTAAATACAAGCAGCTATAAAAGGAAAGAGTGTCAACATAGACTGTGGACAAATCTAATGTGACGTCCCCATTTGGTTTGTGGACTCGCAATTTGAAGCCAGAAGCCTGATGTCACCATGTTGTCTTTCTGGAGCCAGAAGTGACCATATTTGGATATGCGGGAGGAGTGAGGAGGCGGGTCTGACCTTGAAGCCGAGGTCAACGCCTAATGTGGATGAGACTTGAGCTCAGGGCTGATCTCCAATGAGCTCCAGACAATCAAACTAACCACGCCCCTACATATTCCTCTCTTTGAAGGCCAATATCTACTTTTTTTAGATGAAAGAGTTGACTTGAGGTAATTACATCAGAAAGGAAAAATTTATTGAGTATTTTAAGATGGTGATGACAAAAATTTTTGAATTGAGGTCAATTGGAGTCCAAGTTTTTTTGGAGTTAGCATCTAGTGGCTATGGGTGGTATTGCAGTTTTTTTGCAGTTCCATATTGGCTTCACTTTTGAGACCCAGTTGCTCGGCACATTTCTCTACACAGTCTATGGTGTCGACAAATTAAGTGAATACACAAAGCTGAGCCCAGCATCAAACTGCAGGCTGGTGAACACAGCGGATCATTTAGCAGCTAAAAAGACAGATATTTCTCTTCAGAGTCAGTGGAGATCAAAAACAGAGATGAAAGGATGGCAAATATCAGTCTGATGTTAATTAGGTGGCACGAAACATAACTCTGAATAAATGCTACCTCTCTGTGGGATGTGTCAGAGTTTCAGTTCGCAGATACAATGGATAAGAAAAAAGTCTACCATAATGGGATGATGGTAAAATGCACAACAAAGTGTGAAAAGTTGCAATGAAATATTTGGTGAACAGCAATCTCTAAAGTTTGCAATCTTTACCTAACATAAGGTTGTCACATCAAGTAAGTTAGTCACACTTTTAAAGACTCAAACATGGGCAGCAGGTGAGTGGGTGAGGAGATGAATAACAACAGGAAGTGGAAACTCACATGTTTGTAAAACTTCTTGAGAAGTTCCTTTTTCAGTTCTTTGTGACCCTGGCACAGCCCTGAAAGACAGAAAACACTGAATCAATCGGTACTTTCACAAGGAAATGAGCATCCGTCTTATTCTGTGTCACTTAGCAACAATGTGCGTATGTCTCACAACACAAGTGTGTGCTTAATAGTGCTTTACTGAACACTCTGTTACCTAAAGAGCCAGGTTTTGAAAAACAATAATTAGCAGAAGTGGGATCCAAGGAGGGAGAAGTGGATGTTGAAACCATGGCAACAATAATATATAGAAAAATCTTTTCTTCTATTGGCAATTTAACCATGTCACGCTGGAGTTTCTGTTTGGATTTCAGAGGCTCCCTCCTTTACAAAGACCACTTAGTTTTCTGTAGTAAACCTCAGTGAAAAGCATTTATCTGTTCCCTCACCCGTTCATTTCACTCTGACTGAAAAACAAATGAGCAGGGTTGCAGGCTGAAAAGAATTAATGGAGTGAATTATTACTACCTGCAAAGTCTATCTGCGAGTGACAGGCATTTATCTTTTTCAATAAAGTGCTTCATTTACAGACTCACTCCAGAGATGAGAGAGACTGTGTCGAATAATGGGTAATAAGCACGAACGCAACCACTCTAAACCACCCTAGCATCATTAAGTAGCAGCCTCAGAAGTCATACAGCGGAGCCTGATGCTCGTGCTCAGTGAACATGAAGTCAATCAATGTGTGAGAGGAAGGCAACCGAGGGGAATTTTTATGAGCAGTGCATCCAAATATTAACAGGCGCATTATGACTTTCTGGCGGTTATAATCAAAAAAATGTCTTGTTTCGTTTGATACTTTGCGGGATGTATTAAATGAGACGAAGTTGTAATAAAAAAAGAAAGCTTGTTAGAGAAGATTTGTAACTTTGGCTCCAAGAAGCTGGAGAATATTAAAGGGTCAGTTCACCCTCAAAAGCAACTCACAAGAAGTTGATGACTGCTCATCAAGTGTCATCAGGTCAAAATGTTGTTGCCAAATGTTTCAGTTTATGACTGAATATCTTAAACTAATAATGCTGTCACTAGGCTTGGCTGTAGTTTGAGTTCAGGACTAATTGGCTTTTAGTAAAACAACTCAACAACAATTACTGAATGAATTAAATATGGCACAGATGTTCAGCTCCCCGTGATAGACTGGCGACCTGTCAAGGGTGTACCCCAGCTCTCACCTGTTGCCAGCTGGGGTCAGCTCCAATGACCCCCATGACCCAGTTGGATAAAGCGAGTATAGATGGTGAATGACTGAATGTTCAGGTCTCACAGGATGAACTGAAGTCACTGTGGTGTTGTGCAAATATAATAACATTCCCACTAACTTCAGTTGTGAATGAATGAATATGTTAAACTTGGTACGTCCCAAACATTGTATTGTTTTCATGGGGTTATTCTTCAGTGACATGAACACTACAAACAAAACACCTTCAGCATCTTATGGCACTTTTCACTACATGGTACCTACTCGACTCGCCTCGGTTGCGTCTCCATTGCAGAAAACCGTCCCTCTTTGTGCAGCTCGTCATCAGGTGAAGGAGGAGGAAGTTCATGAAGTAATCTGCAGATTAACTGTTGTGGTCACAGAAAGGAGTTTGTTTGTTTCAGGCGAGAAATGAGTTGTTTTACTTCAAATATGTTGTTAAATTATCAAGTTAGAGCCTGGTTAAAAACTTGCTCCGACGTTTTTGCAGATGTGAGCTCTAGCTACAACTTCCGTCAGCTGTTAGACCGACCGAGCTCGCGTTTTTTTCAGGTGACGTTTTTAAATAAAATTTTAACTTTGCACTAAAGCGCCATAATTGTACATTAAACCGATCTATTTACTGGGTTTTTTTACCCACATTGTAGAAACTTGTTATGACCGTTGGTTTGCGGGTACAAATATTTCCGGACCGCGCAGTGATGACGTAATGACGCAGTGACGATACCGGCCAATAAGATTACTACCTGCTCGTACCTAATCGGCTTTTTTTTAGAACGCCATGAGATGAGGTACTAAAGAGAGACACATATTATTTAATATAAAAAAAACGGAGATAACAATGCTATCTGGTTACACAGATACCAAAGACATTTTAACTTTTCCTTTATCCGCTCTTTCTTGCTCAGAGTCAAACAGTCCGGGCAGCTGGAGGCCCGTGAAAGCAGCTGCAAGCCTTGTCCCGTGGCCGCCTCCACACCTGTATGCGGCTCTGACGGACACAACTACGCTTCCGAGGTACGTGTTTGTTACTGAACTGTGATATCATTAAAAAAAAAGCGGCTGAAAATGTCTGTGTCATCGCTCTAAATAATGACAGGAGTCCAGTCAAGTGGTGTTTCCTGCTGCGCTGACATACACGTGGGCGCAGCGGGGCAGCATAGTTCATCACTGTTCGCTGGAGGACGAGTGCAAAGGCTGAGCGTGGCCGTATGATTAATGACTGACGCTGGTTTGAGCAGGCGTCACAGTAGAGCGGCCTCTGCCAGGACACTGTATGGATTTATGTATAGTTTTTAATTTTGACCTTGCATGAGAAGACAGCGGAAAATGACAGCTCATTCTTGCTGCCTTTCTCTAAGTGCAGTGTCTCATCTGAATGAGCAATCTCTTTTTCCTGCGGTCACCCCCATAAATATTTTAACTGCCTTCGTGCCTCTCTCTCTTTCTCTTCTTACAGTGTAAGTTGGAGCAGCAGGCCTGCCTCACAGGCAAAGACCTGAGCATCATGTGCTCTGGATTTTGCCCCTGTGCCACGGCCTCCATTACCGTCACAAATACCGACACTAAACGTGGCAAGTGCCTTCTTTTTCACATCCTTCATATTTATTTTAGGGGTGGGACTTTAATACATTAATTACGATTGAATAATTACAAAAAATGAAAGCAAAACAATGCATTTACCATTACACTGATGCACAAGTCAGAGCTCGGCTAATGGCCACCAACATGGAGGAGTTCAATGAAAGTGCAATTTAAGCCTGTCACATGACCAATGACCAATTAAATGCATTTTTGCAGACATTAAAAGAACTTGAGTTTTCAATATTCATGTCTGTGACTATAATTTGATCCAGTCGTCCACTAAAATCCATTTAAATTTAAAAAATGTTGCATTTTGGGGCAAATATTATGTGATTAAAATGTGATTAATCGAGATTAATTAATTACAGAGCCTCTAATTAGTTAGATTTTTTATTATTTTTTTAAAGTCCAACCCCCAATTTATGTGCATCTTAATTCTGGGACTCATTAATGTCACCTGTAACAAGCTTTCAAAGAATAAAAGTTATGATGGCGACATTCAGCTTTCTTTCTATAAAAGAGGACTCTACACAGAACCAATCAACCCAGCACTTGCTCAACATTTGTGATCAATACTCACCAATTTCTGAGATTACTGTTAGCCAAATATCCCCCATGTGGTTAAACTGCTCTTTCAATCATGTAGTAATTAATTATTTAGAGTGTACACTATCTGCCATTGCAGCCAAACAGTATTGATCATCCTGGGCTCTTGGGCACGTGAAAATGCCAATTGATCAAACGGATGAAATGTTACTCCTGTTTTTCATTTGTAGCCTGGAATAATAAGTGTTTAGCCTCAAACTGAAAGTGGATTTTCCATTGGATCGCCGCAATTTGCCCCCGCTGGGTTAACTGCAAAATAATGTTTTCTTTGATTAGCAGGATCGTGCATTTAAGTAAATCACAGCATGAAAACACAACAGTCGCAGATCAACCGCTTTACCGTGAGGGAAACCTGCGCCTTTCATTCTGATCACTGCACATCAGTAAGAGCGCTGTAAAGCAGTGCTGAGTCCGTGCCTGCCTTCAGGGAAAGTGAGTCAGGTTGCTGTCAAGCGTCTGCCAGGCTTTTGAATGGTGGGATTTCCTTTTTTCTTTGCTCCCTCAGAGAGCTGCACTGGCCAGGACCTGGCAGACCTGGGTGACCGCCTGAGAGACTGGTTCCAACTCCTTCATGGAAACGCAAAGCAGAATAACTCTGGCAAGCCTGGAGCTGGCACCGCTTCAGGTTAGAAACTCACGTAGCAGCTCTGCTCTCCGCAGCCTACATACTTACAACTCAATTGTCTAAGTGAAAGAAACTTAAGTGCTGTTCTGTTATTACCGTCAGCGCTGGACAAGAGCCTGGTAGCCAGCTGCAAGGACTCCATCGGCTGGATGTTCTCGAAGCTGGACACCAACGGCGACCTGTATCTGGACCAAGCCGAGCTGGCTGCCATCAACCTGGACAAGTACGAGGTCTGCATCCGACCCTTCTTCAACTCCTGCGACAGCTACAAGGACGGGAAGGTGTCGACGGCAGAGTGGTGCCTCTGCTTCTGGAGGGAAAGTGAGTGAAGAGAAATCCAGTGAGGAAGCAGCTCTGGGTTTATTTTGAGTCAAATCTTTCAACCAAAGCAAAGTTACATCAGATCGAAACACACGGGACACAATGACGTCAGTTTATTTCACCTGCTTCCCAGACGGGTTGTGAAGGATCTGACGAGAGTGTCTGTAAAATGAAATCGTAAATTGTAATTTTCCCATTTCTATTAGTGGAAACTGTTAATTAGCCTGATCTACACCTTCAAATCATATGCTCCTTAAGACTTGAATTCTCCATCCATTTTTTACATTGTATACAGATCTGACAATACTGCATTTCTCCTTTTGTGCAAACTGGACGAGGCATTTTTTTAAAAATAAGAGAATCACTCTCGAAGTCCATTTTTGTAACCTCTCCTGAACTCTGCCCACATCCGAATCTTGGTTCAGGCCTCCAATGTGCTTGAAGACAGGAACCAGCAACTTTCTCCTACCATCCAGGGTTTGAACACTGCTTCTACGTCCTCTACTGGAATATGGGGCACGTTTGCAGATCTATTTTGGTTATCTTGTTCTCCCGGAAAGAAGCTATAAATTGATTTGTGCAGCTGTCACAACAATTTTCTGTGGACGTTTTTATGCCTTTTTTTTTCATAATGAATGCACGGTGATACCAGGTGTTTACTCTCTGCACAAGTACTTTGTGGGATTTTATGACGTCCTCACATGTTACCACAGAGGGTGTTGAATATTCAAATCTCTTTTCAATGAGCTGAATTTGCTAGCTGTGGACAGAAGAGAGTTATGAAAAAACTGTGCTGGTGAATTTCCCAGGAACTTATTGTATATGTGAAACCACGTTCCTGACATTTTATATGTAGTTATCATGTTGTAAATTATAAAATGATCGAGTGTCTCTCTGGATGCTATCTCACCCATAACCTAATCTCCCTCTTCAGCTGTGCACCTGTGCAACATCTGCACCGTTTGACCTTTACTGAATGAATACAGGATATTTCTGGAAGTAACCTCATTTGCACGCTGATTGTCCCATTGATCAAGCGTTTAACCTGCATGCAATAGATTGCACTGACTTTATAATCAATTTTTGCTCAGTTGATGTTGATATTTAGAAACCACTGCACATCAAACCAGTAATTTGATTTTTTTCTTAGCCCACACTTTATTAGAAATAGATACAAACTGTTTATTTTAAGAGGCTTTCTTTCATTTAAAACTTGGCACTAAAGGCAAGAAGATCTAATAATGCCTCTTGAATTCATTTAGTTTTGTGCAAACACAATAGAAACAGCACTGTGGAAGGTTTATTGCCTTGGGGGTCAATACAAAGTGTCTTTTTCTTCTTTTGTTTCTATTTCTGTCTGTTCTGGAGGTTCAGCTCGTTTCCCTGTCACTCTCAGGCTGCCTCCATATGTTCTTTCACCTAAGCTCTCCACAATCGATCATGCTCCAGGGAATGAAATATAAGACTTCTTAAACAGATCAATGCGGGCAAAAAGTGTAATTATGAGGAGCATTGATTGAGATAAAGTTTGGGGAGGTATAGTCTGTCATCACTTTTCTTGTTTGATTTCTCACAGAGCCGCCGTGCCTTGCTGAGCTGGAGAGGATCCAAGTGCAAGAGGCGGCCAAGAAGAAACCAGGTAAATACATTTTTTTATAACAATACTGTGAACTTCAAGATATATTTGAACATTTTTAAACTCCACACTTGCATAGAGACACTTTTTGGACTAAAAACCACAAAGCCACGCCGTGCCTTACAATTAGCCATGAACTGCACCATCTATCTGGCGTGGTGCCCTCGCCCTCGCTCCGGGGTGAACTTATGTAACAAAGCACCAGCAGCAGCAGGCGAGAAGCTGGAGGAGGCTCATTAAAGAGATCACAAGCACACGGCTAGGATTAGGCCCTAATCAGGCTGGGGGGGGATTAGGGGGCAGCGCTGGCTTTGGGAAAGAGCGAGGCTAACGCAGCCGTTTGGCTCCACGAGAATCCCCACGCTGCAGCATCTATCCAGCATGCTCGACACACTACACAGCTGCTTTTCTGTCTCCAGCTCCAAACCCAGAGATCTGTTCCTCTGTCCCAGAAGCCCACTCGTCTCACTTCTTGTGTTTGCTCTTGTTTTTTCGCGGTGGCGGGGTTGGGGAGGCTTGGCGCTTGTTAGAGAACTTTGCTTTCGGGTTTGACAAGAGTGTCCTGAGGGAGGCTGAAACAGCGCAGCTCTGTCACAGAGGCTGTCACTACATTTTTACATGCCACTCTCCCGGCGTAAGGAAACACAACACCACCAACACAGTGTAGAAAATCACATCCACCACTATAAGCATGCTTAAACAAACAGGAGAAGCTTGCTCCGTCTCCGTGGTATTATCTGCCAGAAAGCTGCCTCTCCATCCTGACTGATGGTCCTATCACAGCTTCACTAGGGCGTGCTGGCATCCTTGTTTGCTGCGCTCATCTCAAGCATCAGCATGAAGCGTATAAGGGTATAAATATTCGGAGAAGTGGTCATGTGCACGTCTGCATGTCTTCGCAGGGATGTACATTCCCAGCTGCGACGAGGACGGATACTACAGGAAAGTGCAGTGTGACCAGAGCCGCGGGGAGTGCTGGTGCGTCGACCAGCACGGTGGAGAGATGATGGGCACCAGAATCCATGGCAACCCCGACTGCGGTAAGATGATGGGGCGAACGTGTTTCTCACACCAAACACTGCAAGAAAATCTCTCTCTAACTGAGTCCTTTATGTCAAGTTCAAAATATAAAAACATCTGTTAGTGTTTCATTTGATTTCCAATGCAGATCAACTTGTTTCAGAGATTTAAACCATGGTTAATACATACACTCACTATTAGAAAACAAGTGAGAGCAATAATAGATGTTGTAATATTCCCCCTAATATTATTTTTGAACATTTAAAAGGCTTTTAGGACTTAATTGTAGGGAATAATTGCTGCACCCATTCAAAGCCCTATGTGGATTTCAGAGTCAGAAATAGAGCTGCCCCAAATTATGATGTTATTTTTCCTAATAAATAAAGCATCTGTTTTGTCTGTAAGAAGAAAATATTGAAAATATTCTCCAGAGTTTCCCATCCCATCTTCATGTTGCCTATTTTGTCTCATTAAAAGTGCAAAACCCAAACAAAATTGACAACTGACCAGAATGCAGATTTGAAAAGCTGGAGCCAGTGAATAACTGGCATTTCGTGAATAGATTACTAATTTGTTGTTGAATCCTCTCCCGCCTCCAGAGAAACAGTTTTTCACATGTTTATCCTTTTCCAGATGAAGTGGCGGGATATTCTGGAGATTTCGGGAGCGGGGTGGGATGGGAGGATGAAGAGGAGAAGGAGGCGGAGGATAACGGGGAGGAGGCAGAAGAGGAGGAAGAGGAGGAGGGCGAGGCGGATGATGGAGGATACATCTGGTAGGACTGTCTGACCCCACACGGAGAGCACAGCTGCCGGCCTGAAAATCGACATGGACGGCTCTCTCCTGAAAAAAGATTCTGGGATTGGACTGGGGAGGCATGGGATTGTCCTGGTGGGATGTGTAGAGCTGGGCAGGTCCAGTGATGAGATCGTGATGATGATGATGATGATCAGTTTTTTCGTCTTAGATATGTGTAATTGCTTCATTCTATTCTCTGTTTTTTGAGCAACAGAGCTTTTTTGTTTTGCTGTCCTGAAAAGCAGGACCCACTGACTACTGCGCCATAGGTAGCTATAGTCCATCAGAATTCCTATCTTGTCCAACCGCCATCTATGCATTATAGAGATTACCAGTAATTTTGTATGATGTGAACAGTCGCTTGAGTATTAGAGCTGCCCTCCTCCTGGAACGACTACAGAGCAGAATTTAAACCAACAGTTTGACATTTTGGGAAATAAGCTCATTTGTTTTCTTGCAGAAGGTTAGTGCTGTCAAATGATTACAATTTTTAATCAGATTAATCACAGGGTTGCTGTGGAAAACTTCTTCCTGCAGAGTGTCAGTCAACTATTCTGTCTTGATTTTTTGTACTCAAATTTCGTATGGAGAGGACCAATGTGCTGTTTAGCATCCTCCATTTTTATTGGTTGGTTCTGCTGCCTGTCACCACAGGATTAACTGCCTATTGGTGCAGGTGTGACGGTAACTCCACTTGGACAAACTGCCTGAAATGCCAGAGGCGTTCAGAGTCATTCTGTCCTGCAGATGGATTACCATATTTTCCGGACTATAAGCCGCTACTTTTTTCCGACACTTTGAACCCTGCAGCTTAAACACCGGTGTGGCTCATGTATCGGCGGCACAAAGCTCGTTGGCTTTTTACAAGCTAGCAAGCTCCGTGCCGCCGATACATTTAGCCTCGTCACATCAGGTGCGGCGTATAGACGGGTGCGCTCAATAGTCCGGAAAATACGGTACTAAGACACCTCAACCTCCTTTTCAGACCACTATCTGACAACTTCGTGAAAGGTTTAAATGCAATCCTTTGATCACGGTGGCCTTTACCCAAATCTGTCTTTTTTTTTTTACTGCGCTAAATCTTCAAATATGAATCTACACAGCACCTCGGGTTACAGTGCATTCTTTACATAATCAGATTTAGAAACCTGGCTTGTCTGAATTATGAAAAGAATTCTCCCATCTGCAGACTCCATATATAATCTTCATCAGCCCCCCTGTAATAGAGAATCCTGCATGCATATAAGGCTGGTCTGTCCCATAGGTGATAGCAGCATCCATTATGTACACATGCTACATACAAATGGAATTTACATAAACATGATTAGGGAATTAAGAGGGTTAGGGGTTAGTGTCACTTGGAGGTGGGGGTTGGGATGAGAATGAGGTTTACAGTTGCATTATGGGATTTTTCTCCTCAGATAGCATGCATGTGACACAAACAAATAAGCAGAAGATGACGTGCATTAAAGGTTACGAGGGGAATTTAAATCCACACCATCAGCTGCAAATGGTACATGTGTCTGCTGAACCACCGCTTCACCCTCGGGAGTAAATAAATTGCAGGTGTGTACACAAAGGTTCTCCAAGCTAATGCTGGCTTACAGGAAAGCAATCTCTTCACAACTTAGCGCTCGCAGCATTATACAACATCCAGATTGATTTTGCTCCAGTGTTTCAGAAGAATACAAATATTCTCAAACAAGTCAGGATGTATTTAAACCTCTTAAGCGCTGCGATGTGCTCGGCCTTTGTGTCGGGGTTGGTGGTGGTGGTGGGGGGTTCAGTCAACCCAGCGTTTCAAACTCAGTGAACAGGAGCAGGGCCGGCAGCAGGGCGAGCTTGGCATCAGAGTTGTCGCTGTAGACTGATTCCAGATTGGGTCTTCAGGGGTTGCGGGGGGTGCGGGTGGATGTGTGGTGGTGGTGGTGGTGGGGGTACAGTTGGCAGGGCTGTTCACACACTTAGGGCCAGGCCTGAGGGTGTGTGTGTGTGTGTGTGTGTGTGTCTGGCTCCTGGTGTGTTGGCAGGATGTGTGCTGGCAGAGCCCCCCGTCTGACACCACTACAGTTGGTCCCCTCTGGATATCCTTCGCACCCCCTGCTCTCCTGATCCACAACCTGCCCTCCCTCCTCCCTCTTTCTTCCGGGAAGATGTCCTGGGTGCCTTCTTCCCCCTTTTCTTCTCCCTCCTCTTCCTCCTCCATCTCTTCCTCCATTGTCTGTCCCCGTCCTTTTCTCCATCCAAAAGGCCAGTTCTGATATTTTGAGACTAAAGATGTCACTGTTCAATATTTTCTGCAGTTATAGCCGGCATTTAAATGAAAAATTAATTCGCAAAAAAATATAACCGAACAATAAAATAATGAAACATAGCCCGCACAGAGAATAAAACTTTACTGCAGGTTTTACAGGCTGTTTTCAGGCAGCTGTGGTCAGAGAGGAACTGCCATCATATTGGCAGTGGATGCCAATATATGATATGTAATAAAAAAGCAATAACCGCACAATGTAACTGCAGATCATATATCTGCCTAACTATGGGCAGATTTGCGTGGCAGAGCCGTCCACTCTGTCGTTTGTTTCTGTTTGGGAGCTCGTGCACCAAGAAGTTTCCATGAATCCAAATCTCCTTTTGACTGGAACTGATTTTCTTTTAATATTTACAAGGCTCCACATCAAGGGAAAACTTTTATATCTCCAAAACCGAAGGGGGGAAAAGCATGGTTTTCATATTAAAAACTGCTTTCTCTTTTAATTTAATAAACGCTTTGATAAGCCTGCAGAATTAAGCTGATTTAACACCATTAGAGGGGAAAAAAACCTTAAAGTGGAGATGTACAGTTTTTACATGGCAACAGCAACTTCCTCCTTCCCCCATCGGCTCTCCTGTGCCTCTTTGTGACGTCTTTGTTCCCCCTCTGTTCCTCATCTGTTCTACATTCAGGACAGTAGTCAGCCTGCTTCCCTGAGTATTTTCTTTATTTACCATACGAAGCCTGAGACGGCTCCAGTTTAAAGGAGACAGCGGACAGGAGGTTCTGGATATATCAGCCCCAGGCTAACAGGAATACATTTTGTTACCAAGGTGTGTGTGTGTCTGTGCGTGAGTGTGAGTGTGTGTGTTTTGTAATGGCAAGAAAGGGCTGAGTGCACAAAGAAAGAATAGAGGGGGGTCTGAAACCTCTAAAAACTTCTCCGGGCACCAAACAGCACATCTGTGCAAAAGTGAACCCAAAATTTACCGTGAAGACACAGTCTTTCTTCTGCTCTGCTCTGCCCCAAGTCGCTCGGGTGCCCCAACCTCCCCCCT